>KN493336.1:26250-60268 GCA_000787155.1 Scartelaos histophorus | reverse complement strand
AGGAAGAGAGAGAGAGAGAGAGAGAGAGAGAGAGAGAGAGAGAGAGAGAGAGAGGGAGAGAAAGAAAAGAGATTGAGAGAGGGGGAAGAGACTGAGAAAAAGAGAGGATGTAATCAAGAAGTAAATAAATGAATCAATGGATGAATAATAGATAGGGCAGTAGCAGTAGCAGTAGCAGTAGCAGTGGCTGATGCAGTATGAATAGCTGATCTTACTGTGGCTCTCTGTGTCATCACTGATACTCTTAGGTGGACCATGGCCAGCATAACACACTCCTGATCTGTACATTCGATCCGGATTACGAACTTTCTTCAGTCCTTCAGGAGCAGAGAGAAAAGTAGAGAAAATCGAGCAACAGAAACAAATCTACAAGCCTGTGATAAGCAAACTCCCCATGCAAAAAGCAATATGGTTAAATAAAAGATACACACAGTAATCTTTTGGATGCAAGACACAACATAGACAGGAATGCATCTTAAGAGATCGTTCTGAACATGCCTCATTATTAATATTATAGAAAATAACAGATAACAATAAGAGAAAGCATGCAGTAATCAGGGTCATGGCCCTTTGGTTTATGTTACAACTTTGGAAACTCAGTACTGTACAACTGTACAATTTTTTTTTTTTCTAACACTAAATCATTGTTTTTTGAATATACTCTGATATCAAAATCATTTAAAAATATTTAGTAAATGTCTGATTATGAATGTGTTTTTTCAGCATCCCTGTTTAAATAAGTGTCTAACTTCAATACTAGTTTCACTATGGTGTATTGGCAAGTATCTGTATCTAGTTCTAGGTTCTCTGGTCCGGTTTGATAAAAGTCAATAAGAATTCCTATTGTGTCGCAGGTACACAGAGGAACAGAGCAGAGGCTAATAGGGCTTAATAAGAAATTCTTTGCAGTTCAGAGCATGTCTTTAATCAACTCACACAACTGTGCATGAAAAGAAGCATGTACGTCTATGTAAAAAGCTGGAAGAATAGGTCCGTCACTACCAAAACTCCTTTGTGCCTTCTCAGTTTTGCTGTAGCCAAATAAATCCTTAGAGTCCCAACAAAATAATCAGTCAAGACTCCACTGACCGATTCAGATGGAAACCACGTCACCATCCACACGGCTATGGTTCAATAAAAAGGCTTCCTCTTCCCAAAACAATTCACAAATGTTTACACCACCGTTGTACTTCAAATTTATCATTTTATATTTAGTCTGAATAAGTACAAAGAGCTCACTGTCCCTGAAATATTTAAGATTGAGTACAACACACTATTAGTCCGAGACATAAAAATACTAGTATGACAACGGGAATGTCCTTTTAAAACATATATTTATTTATGTGATGTGATTATATTCCAGAGTGGAACATAAATCTGAAATACAGCTGAACTGAAACTTGAACACACACCACATGAAAATTTAGACTAAACTGGAACTAAACCCATAACTTAAACTTGGACTAAACAAACTAGGACTAAAATCAGGACTAAAATTGGACTCATACAAGAACCTAACAAGTACAAGTGTGAAGTTAGTTAGTGCTTGGTGTTGTTTTTGCACTCTGGGTTTTGAATGACATAACTCAATTGTGGAAATACTAATACAAGCATATATTTGAAATCAGATTTGTCATTTAACTGCTGAGGGAAAGTTTGGGGAAGAAAGATTCGTTGAGTGTTCATTGGTTGAGGAAATGCGTCAACATTATTATTTCAAATCTAACGATTAGGTGCTGTCGTCAGATTGGCCTCAGAGTAAAAGAAACAGTGAGGTTGTTTGTTGACTCTCATATGATGTCTGAAATGTCCTTGTGAGCATTCAGTGCCATTATTATTATCATGCTTCAGAAGACTCAGATGACCTGAGTGTAGCACAAGTCATTTATTTGTGCTGGCAGCAAAGGATCATGGTCTTTGTAGTTTCTCTGCTTTTGCCACGATCCCGCTGCAACAAAAAGCTATAATGCATTTAGCCCCAGGGTTGGGAGATCACAGTTTAATCATTGATTATTTCAAGAATGTGATTAACAATATAAAACTTGCATCATTATTGAAATTTGCTGTTCAAAGGAAATATATTATTCTAAGACTTTCGATAATAGTTTGTGTCAATATAATAATATCTTTAAAGGTGCACTGCGTAGCTTTTTTAGTGGAGAGTAGTAGAGACGGACAGACATGTCGCTGGTATTTTGTCTTGGTCGACCAGCTGACAAAAGAATATACACACACTTTATTTTAACACTTTAATATAAAGAGATAACTGCACAAAATGTGACAACACAGCTCCCTTACAAGTTTGTGATCAATTTCAAATTACAAAATATGGGAAGAATAATCAAAATCTCAGCTCTACATATCGGATCAAAAATATTGCCAGAACATATCAACCTTCGGTTTCTGTGAATTATAGTCGGCATTAGCATTAGGTTATCATAGCAGACAATCTGCATCTAATGCATCTGCTCGTGGAAATTGAACAGTATGGTATTAAACATAACTCCATGGAGACAAGTAGGCAACGCCACCAACTTAAATTACAAGTCAGTTCTGTGGCAAAGTGTCCCCGCTCACAATAAATTACGAATGCTTTTCAATGTAACAATTAATGCTAGATTAATATGTTTAATCCCATACTGTGAGAGACGCAAATCAGTAACATCTACATGGAGACAAGAAGGTGACGGAGCACTAATCAGAATAATTACGCAGTGCACATTTAAGCAATTTTAGATCATTATTAGCACATTTCAGCTTGACATTGACCTAGTCCTTGTGGCCTACAAGTCAGTGTCTTTTATTAGTTTGCTGACAGTGAGTTTGTCTGCAGAGTAGAGTCCAGGATGTAAACACAAGAGAAGTGTGAGTGAGACCAGGTCATGACCTCTGAGGTTTAACACACACTCAAACTCTCACTGATCTGAGCCCCATCAGAGGGAGCCAGACACCACAGAGACCAGGCCAGAGGAGCAGCGGAGGAGACGAAGAGAGGTGGACTGGAGGATTTCAGAGTGATGAATGTTGTTATAGCAAATAACAATTCAAAACAATATTCTTTCATAAGTCCCTCAAATGTCACTTATAAACAGGAAGAGGAAGAGGACGATGAGAGGTGAGAAAGAGAGGTGAAAAGGGAAGACAACGGGACGGGAGGAAAACTGTATCCAGGGGGTTTCAGAGCGGTGTGATGACAACAAGCAATTCAAAAATATATTCTAACTTTTGTATGGTCAAAAGTCCTCAAAATGTCACCTATAAACAGGACGCTGAAACCAATGAATAGGAAAACAGGGTGATATAAGGGAGGAGGGCAGGAAGGAGAGAAGGAGAGAGAAACGACGATGAGAAAAGGCGGAGAGGAGGACAGAAGGTTAAAGTTGGACTGAGCCCTGTCTGTGGCTGTTTAATACAGAAACATTTCATCACAAACTTTTTAGATTTTGGAATGAAGATTATTGTGAGAATAAATATGGATTTTTTTTTATTTATTTTATAGTTTTGTTGACACTTTGGACAAAAACAAAACATGTGAAACAATTTAAAATTCCAAGATAAATTTCTTCCTCTATTAAACCAAACTCCCCCTATTTTTTTTTAAAGAAAAAAATAACAATTCTGCAGTATGATACAAATGTTATTCATATTTTTATTTTTTATGTTTTTGAATGGGTTTAAACGTGGACTATGTTATCAGATTTTACTGATTTTATAATTTGTAGACCTATAGCGAATCTTCCAAAATATGTGCAGTTGTATCACAATCAATACTAAAATGCTGTTAGGATAGTGATATAATCTACTTACTAAATATTCAATTCACCATGTGCAAAGACACAGCTACCAAAATAAACATCACCCAGTATTTCCGTAACAGTAAATAGTGAGGCTTAAAATGACTAGTGACATAACCGAAAAATCCTCTCTCCTTCCTGCTCTCCTCTTCTCTTTACTGACCAACCTCAAATAGCACCGAAAATAACTTCACCTCAGCAAAGGGACTAAAGTGAGGCCATGCAGTGACATCTTCTGGGTTAGACCACGACAGTGTCCTCCTAACTTGTATTTAAGTGATTTCTACAACACAACATCGTCAGGTCATTACTATCAGAAATCCTATGTCTCATTTTTGGTCATAGCCACAGATAGTCCATTCATAACACATTATGGGAGAGTCTTTAGCTCAATTGCACCCCCTTGTGGTCCCCTACTCTCCTGCTTGGCACACTGGCACCTAAACAAACTGAAAGCATCAATGTTTTGTTTTTTGTTTTTGTTTTTTTATATAAAATTTCCCTCAAATGTGCAACAGCAATTTGTTTACTCGCTTCCACAACATTAAAGACTTCAAAAGAAATTCGCGTTTGGGGTGACTGACAATGTCGCTTATTCAAAAGCTTGTCCCAACATGAAAACCTAACAATTTATGTGCATGCTTTTACTCTCTCTCCCTCTAATCATGCAGCCAATTTAAAATGACTCGCTGACAGCCAGTGGGGACTTGGTTTCCGTAATAAAAGTAGTAATAGAAACCATAGCTGAGGACAAATGGCGGTGTGTTATTAAATACAATAGCCTACTTCAATTGACTAATCATTTCATTTACCGGGATAAATAGCAGAAAGCTTTAAGTAGACGCAATAACAAAGCAATTTCAAGTTTAAAAACATAGGCTTTTCCTTGTGAGTCATGCAAGAGCGATTTTATTTCCCTTTGACAATTCTAAAAGATAGGCTACTGGCTTCCTAAATTAGATTAGAACTTATGCAGCCAGTCTGTAATTCACTAAATGATCCTATAGTTTGGATTTGGAGAGAGGAGCCGTGGTGAATAAGATAAACGCGAGAAAAGTCCGTGTTTTGCCCGTATATGAGCAGCTTCGGTGTGGCGGCTGAAGAGGCTGCTTCTCCATCCTCCCTGCCTGCCTCGTCTGCTCAGGATGTGATGGCATTTCGCTTCGAGTGCGAGGAGCGGAGCGGGCTTACAGCGATACATTTGGTCTCAAAGCCAAAACAGACCAAGTCAAGACAATGTGCAAGGCAAAAGTGGCGTAAGAAAAAGCACACATCACTTTGAATGAGATACACTGACTACGAACAGCCCTTCTCCTCACAATTCTTGCGCGTCGACGGAAAAGTAAGCGACACTCCTCAACAAAATAAGGATTTTACAGATGTGCAAAGACTAAAAGCATTTAAAACACGCATGACGACGAAGCCGAAGCCACTTTCGATCAAAATAATGTAAAAGTAGGGCGCGAAGAAGCGAGAAGCCCGCTTTTTGAAGCTTGGCAATAAGGAAAGAAGTTAGTCGATTCCAATGACATGTTGTCATTCACTTAGCGGTGTTTAAACTAGTCAAACTAATGGCGTTCAGACAAAAACCTTGATCAGATACGCAGTAACAGTAGTATTATTGTCTTGCCGAGTGTTTTTGGTCGTGGCGTGCTGGAAATGTGGGCTACGATGGGAATAGTAGCTGGCTACGTAAGCTAATATTAGCTGGCTAGGTATGTCTCCACGTTTTAGCAGCCTGTTCGGGTGAAAACAGCGGCGCCGTTTTCTGCCGAGCATTTCTCTACTTGCTCTCCCCCAAATGTCTTTCCTACACAGAGTTAGAAGTGTTGTAAAAACACAAGGCGCTCATACTACTAAATTAATCCCATTATATTTCTCTTACCTTCCGGCTTGTTTTCGGCAGCCATTTCCCCTTCACGCGCAACATCCTCCTCCTCCTCACGACCGTGGGTACCACGCGCGTGCACGGCGAGGACAGCACGAGGAGGGACCGGAGGAGCACGCGGCGAGTCGGTCCGACCGAGGCCAACTTCCCATTGGCTCTGAGCGCTGACTGACACGAGCAGCTCCGGAGGAAGACGCAGCCCCCTCACCTTGGCGTCGCCACACGCCTTTCTTTTGCTTTACTTTCTTTCTACTGTGAATATTGACAATCTCGGTGCGCTGCAAGTCTAGTATGAAGATTTTACAGAAATAAGCTGTTATCATGCTGCCTTGCCCAAGTACCTTGAAATAAATACACAGCTTGTAATATGTCTTACCCTAATGATGATTTGGTTTACATAAAGACTTAAGGTTATGCCAAATCAGAGATGAAGTCATTTTGTGTTGGCTATTTTCAGGAAAAACCCCAAAACACACACACACACACACACACACACACACACACACACACACACACACACACACACACACACACACACACACACACACACTTTGCTCTTCAACATTTACGCACGCTATTAGAATTGAAGTGTGTTTACGTGATGTGTATTGCCTACAAATGACAGTTCGTCTCTATTTGACACAGTTCATCATCAGCGTTATTAAAATATCCTTGTGGCCTGGCTCCCTCTCCCCGCTCAGCACCGCGCAGCAGCCTCTGAAGCGTCTGACCTGCGGGTCCCAAAGCGGTGATCGTGTGGTGCTGAAAGGACAGCTCCTCCTCTGTCTGCTGCTGCTGCTGCTGCTGCTGTATCACGGTTAATGCAAAGAAAGTAATAACGAACTAATGAAAGCTTTAATGTAGTCAACTTATTTTGCCACCCATTGCCCGAATGAGATTAGCTAAATAGAATGTGAAAGCAGTTAATTCTTGGATAGACTGAATTAAAATAGTTTTAATGAGCCACTTTAGCGACTAGGTGGGCGTTAATACCAGCATTTTGTTGGATAAAAACTCAGATGTGAAAATGTGTTTTTACTTAATTATTTTACAGTCTTGTGGGAGAATGCAAAATCATAATGTTTTTCAGACAAAATACATTATAGCCGAGGCTGCATTAAGGCAAATTTATTATTGTAGGCCTATTACAAGAAATACTTAACACATGTATTCAGTATTTAACATCAATGCAGTAACAAAACAACAGTGACATCAGGCGGATTATTAAAGTCACAATTCCCTTTCCTTTACTTTTATGTTTATGTATCAAATAGTTCTGACAACGCAAGTTATTCGAAGTAGTAGTGCTTTTTAGGGCATCACAATCAAGCACAAATTGTCCCCTACTAATTTCAAATGATTTTATTGTTTTATTTTATTTAATGTTTTCTGTATTGTCAAAACAAACCCAATGTGCGTTGAAAAAGCGCACACGCACACTGAATGATAAAAGCGGTGCTGCGTTTACTCACTCACGAAGCAAGGAGGCGCTCTGTGCTCAGGGAACAGCGCCTCTGCAGCTGAAGAAGACATGACCGGCTGTAAACATGGCGTCAGCCTTGGAAGAGGATGAAATTTGCAAAGATGATTATTATTCGCTGCTAAATGTCCGAAGAGAGGTACGGATTGTTGTTGTGATTAGCATGGATGTCTCTGTAGGACCGCGGGGTCGACAGTGGTTAAAAGTGTCCCGCCTCCGCCACGTCCCTCACGTGTAATCTGACTTTACATTCAGTCTATGACCCACGATTTTGACTTTGGCTATACCTGACACAACAAGTTAATAGATCTGACAACCTGGTTACAAAATCAGGGACAGACTGAAAAGGTATAACAATATGGACGTTTGGCGGTGAATGGAGTAGAGCATGTAGAACACATTTTGTTCTTAACTAGGGCTGCACAATATATCGCAATGAAATCGCAATCGGCTATTCGAGTTAGCGCAATGATCAAAGGCTGCAAATGTCTGGGTAAAGGACTGTCCTCTGCAAAGAGCTAAACATTCTGTCTTTTCTAGAGAAATCTTGCACTTGTAGATTACACACGTTTCAGAACATGTGTGTAGAGGGGCTCTACACACGTGTGTAGGGACCCTTTTTCAGTTTAGATTCAGTGTTAATTGTAAGGATTCTGCAGTTGTTTACAATGTGGTATAATGTAATATATCGCAAATATGCTCGCAATACTCCCCCCCCCTTTACCCCCGACTCTCAAGTATAGTATCTCCATGTATGGACCTAAAACTGTCTTATTTCCTCTAAATATATGTTTTTACAGATAAAAACTCTCTCTGCCTCACCAGCTTTGTATTTGCTAATTTTAATAAAAGAAAGCATACCTTCATATTCTGTTAGATATAGAACTTTAAATTTGATCCTGTGCAATCAATCAGTAGGGGCATGTTTCAGTCCAATGATTTCTGTCAAAACTGCTCTTTGTGAATAAAAAATGTATAGTGTATATGGTGTAACTTTTACTTTTCTTGCAGGCCACACAAGAAGAACTGAAGGCGTCATATAGGCGACTATGCATGCTATATCATCCAGATAAGCACAGAGACCCTGACTTAAAACGACAGGCTGAACAGCTTTTCAATTTGGTGCATGAGGCATATGAAGGTACATATATTCAAGTTTGGTTCGGTAAGTCCTACATTAAATTGTTAATTCATACATTTACATTGAATATCTCTATAGTGCTCACTGACCCACAATCCAGAGCAATCTATGACATCTATGGCAAACGAGGACTAGACGTGGACGGATGGGAGGTAATGCACAAAATCTGTTGTAGTTTAGTCAGATTTATTGTTCGATTTTAAAATGCTGTTTGGAAGGATGCTCATGGTACCAACAATAAACCATTATGAAATCAAGTTTTAGATTTTGATCTAGAAAAAATTTTAAAATGTTACTGGCTATTTGTATCGTTAGGCGCTTTATTGCTATATTAAACATGAAAAAGAAAATGAAAACTGACATAATTTTCTAGATAATAATATATTTGACATTCTAATTTTGAATGTTTTTCTATAAAATGTATTTCATTATTTACAAAATATTACCCATCTGTAATCCCAAGCATTATTCTTTGTCAAGTTTGTTGTTTCCTCCTCATGTGCCTTGTCATATATTTGCTCTGCAGGTGGTGGAGAGAAGGAGGACTCCCGCTGAGATTCGAGAGGAGTATGAGCGTCTTCAGAAAGAGCGTGAAGAGAGAAGACTGCAGCAAAGGACCAATCCTAAGGTGTGTCCACTCATATGAAGTCACTCCATTGTGCTCATAAGTGATTGATCGGCCTGTCAATACAAGACATTTTAGAAAATACACAAATAAAATATATAATATTTAAAAATCTCTTTAAGTCGCTGGCCCTAGTTCTGTCACAATACTAAAACGTCAAACTTGATTTTTAATAATATACCTAACTGAGACAATTACCCTAGTTTGATAAGCCCAGTGAACCTTCAATGAACCATATTGTAAATTAATTCAGTAAATGCATAACAAAAATCCTATAATTAGTTGGTTGAAATAATTTTACCCTCTTCAATTAATAATATTAAAAGTTCCTCTTGAGTGCAAAGCAAGATATGTGATTAGTAACATATACCACCACCAATATGGTACTGTTGTCTAACAATCATTAGGTATAGTAATTATCATGAAATGCTTATTGATCAAGCCGTACAATTGTTTAGTTAATAAAAATATAACATGTAATGTTTTTTTTTTTTCAGGGAACCATTAGTGTTGGTATTGATGCCACAGACCTCTTTGATCGGTATGAAGAGGACTTTGAGGATATGGATGGAGGGGGAATGCCACATGTGGAAATCAATAAAATGCACATATCACAATCCATAGAGGTAACATTTGATTGATTGTTTGTTAAGACATTGTGATAAACTTTGAAAACATCTGTTGATCACTCCTCTTCAGGCCCCTTTAACTACAAAAGATACGGCCATTCTTTCTGGCTCCTTGTCAACTCACAATGGCAATGGAGGCGGCACTATTAACCTGGCCCTGAGGAAAGTCACCTCCGCAAAGGGCTGGGGAGAGGTATGTAGCCTTTCTGTTTCTCATTTGTTGTGATACAACTAGGGATGGACGATACTGATAAAAATGTGTTTATTTTTGAGTATTACATTTCATTGTAATCTGAAGGTATTTTGGCAATCTAAAAGAAATTTTCTAAAATAAGATTCAGTTGAGGTATTGTCAGACCAATGTGAAAGAGCTGTAAAAATACCCACAAAATCCAGAAATATTCTCTTGTTTTAAAGATTACAACAAGTAAATAAATGTCCAATATTACAGTTTTGCAACTCTTCAAAACATTTATAGTATTAATAATTCAGTATTCCCTGCCTCTACTTGCAACACAAATTACATGTAACAGATAGAAATCGGTGCTGGGGATACTCATGGACCTCTTTTTGGAATGAAGATTTTTAGAAATTTGACACCTCGCTGGTAAGTGCATAACTCTACAAGACACCAAATGCATGCAAACAGCAATTATGTAAATCTGTTTTTTGTTTTGTTTTTAGCTTTGTAACCGCCCAGTGTGGGCTCCAGTTTTCATCCAGAGGGGCACGGCCTGGTTTTACGACTGTGCTTGCACGTCACCTGGACAAAAACACAATGGGCTACCTGCAGTGGCGCTGGGGCATGCAGTCCTCTATGAACACAAGCATTGTACGGGACACTAAGAGCAGCCATTTCACTTTTGCAGTGCAAGTGAGTCTGAGTTGTGAGCCTGGTTTGGTTAATGCTACTGGCATATTGGGAGGGATGGTCTGTTGTGATTGTTCATTCGAAGTGCTGAGGTTTAAGAACTTATGAGTTATTTAAGAGTTATTTTTTAAGTTAGGAAAATGTGCTATAGTCAAGGTTAGGTTTAGCGAAATGATTTTGGTTAAATGCAGAAACAGGATTATGTTAATTTGAGAAAAATGGTTAAAGCAGGCAGTTTATGCAAAATCTACATTTTAGAGCTTTTAACCATATTATATTTTATCCACTTGAAGTTGTATTTGGAGTGATTCATGCATGTTTGAGCAATCTTTAATTGCTTACTTTCAGGACGCCATATTCAAGTTCTGTTTTCATTGCCACTGGTATACACCCCCTGCTCTGTACTTACTTTATTCTCTAATTACATTTTCTTAATCATTGGTACACTTAGGATTTGTAACCATCGTGGAGTAATTTTGCTTCAAATTCCCCAAAAACTCTGCTGTTTGCTAGCAGGATGTGCAGCTGTCCATAGGAGGTGCCAGCAATAGCTCTGTAGCACTTAGTTGTCATGACCTTTACAGTGATGTCAGCTCCCATTGGGGACCTTTTTCTTTTATCAAGTCAGTTTAATATTGCAGTTTTAAAACGTGCAACACATAAAAACAGTAAAAAATGTTAGGCCTGTTCATAGTTAAAGAAGCTAATATGTGAGCTATGTGATCGCTCCGACACTCTAACCTTTTGAATTTGACGTAAGATAACACTAGTTTTCATTCTGTCTTACTGTCTTTTTCACATTTCAGCTTGGCATTCCTCACACTTTTATGATGATGAGCTATCAGTACAAGTTCCAGGATGATGACCAGACAAAGTTAAAGGGCTCAGTCAAGTACGTTTTTATGATTTTATATTTACATTTGGGAGACACAGTTTGGTCCCACTGAATGTGCAAGTGTGAACGCCCCCTAAATGTGCAGCTCACATTTCTAATCAAGACATCTGAATCTGAATTTTATTTAATCATGTTCCACTGTAGATGTAAATAGTTATTCTTCTGCCATAGGTCCGGTTTCTTTGGCACAGTTGTGGAGTATGGTGCTGAGAGGAAGATCAGTCGACACAGTGTCTTGGGGGCAACTGTCAGCATCGGTGTCCCCCAAGGCATCTCCCTCAAAATTAAGTGAGTCTGACCCACTGCAGTGTTTACATTAAGTCCTGTCTAGGGTTACGTGTGTGCAGTCAAAGTACATGTCTGCACTAACAAGTAATAGTGACATTACTATCAAATCAACTATTGTCATTTTTTTAAAATATTTCTTATGCCTGAAATATCCTGGGACCTCTCTATTTAGTTATTTAGTTTCAGGAATATTAAGGATTCCTTTTTGATTTGTAGGATTTGATATGGTAACACTCATTGTTGTAATAGCAGTAATAACACAATTCACATCAGTCAGTCACTTTGAATGGATAATGGTCCTTACAAAATCCTTCAAATCAGAAAGGAATCATTTGCCTGAAACCCATCAATAGAAAGTTATTGCATTGCATCACCAGCTTTCTAGTCATAATTTGATATTGAGGGCGAAACGATTCAATGTTTTTGAATTAAATATCCAAATAGACTGTTAATCCCACAAATTTGCCACATTAAATAGATTATTTATTTATTTACCATAAATACAAGTCAACTGGTGATTACTAATCTGTTTTGCCTTAGACTTAACAGGGCGAGCCAGACATATTTCTTCCCAATTCACCTGACGGACCAACTGCTGCCAAGTGCTGTCTTCTACGCCACAGTCGGACCACTTGTTTTCTACATTGCAATCCAGCAACTAGTTATTCGGCCCTACATGCGTGCCCAAAAGGAACAGTAAGAAACACAAATGAATGCAGCATAATGTTATATTGTTATGGATATATTTTGTGTGGTACTTTACATATTCTTTATTCCTGTTCTATACAGAGAGTTGGAGAAGCAGCGGGAGAGTTCAGCCTCCGACATTGCCAAGAAGAAACAGGAGGCAGAAGCAGCTGTGAGTATCTGGCAAAACCCTAACCCTATTTGCCATTCAAATTATTACTAAGGCAAAATTACATAATGCTGTCAAGTGTATTGGAACCTCAGTCTGTTATGTGATGCACCAAAAGGTCTACTCTACACTTGGGCCTTAGAGAATGTACTGTGCAGCATAAACCTTTTTATCCACAATTCAGAGTACCTGGTGCATTACAGCTTGAGTCCTGGTCTAGTCCTGGTTTAGGTCCAGATTTGGTCTCAGTTTAGTCTCAGTTCCGATTAAATGTTTAAGGTAGAGTGATATATTGGTTCCAGTATTGGTATTTGTGATAACAGAGGTAGGAATGCATTTTCAGCTCCTATACTGATTTTGCTAGTATGGATTTAAGTATTTGATCTAAGATCTGACAGAACTGATAGAACTGACTACAGAACAACTTTGTAAATATTATGAAACTTTCTGAGCCAACTATGATCAGTAAATAGTCTTATTGCCCATTTTTTTAGGCCAAACCAGAATATCAAATGAACCCATATTTGGAAGCTGATATCCGATTCAGCAAAGTGTGCTCTGTGTGCTCATGATACATGAGCATACAAAGATACACTAATACACTGTTAACTAACAGGTGATCCCAGGTGTTCCCAGACTGATTACATCTTATTATTTTTTTTACAAAAGTTAAAAGTTAATGTTTAAAATGTAGAAATAAATCTAATAACTTGGTAGCTTTTAAGGCTTTACACAAAATACCCATTATGGTGAAATTAATAGATCTCTACATTGTTCATATATACTCTATGCAATGTTGTTTTGTTTAACAGTTGTCATGTTTACTTTTTTTGAAGGTCCTGCTCATGCAAGAGTCTGTTCGCAGGATCATTGAAACCGAGGAGTCTAGAATGGGTATTGTCCTTTTACACTCTCTATTTGACTGTTGAGTAGACTCTACTATAGTCTCTGTGCTGATATAAGTATTTTATTTATATTAGTATTTAGGTCACACCTGTATTGTTAATGTATTATTAATGTATTTGGTGGGTTTTGGAAGAGTCACTTGTGTTGCATTGAATTTTTTCACCCTCATAGAGTAAATTGTAAAGATGGCACTCAAATATTCTGACTACTGCAAACTGTCTGTGCTAATTACATAATAAAAACATTTATACATGATAAAACATTTTATCAATCGCAAATCTGAAAGAAATGGTTTGATACATTTTGGTTTAGTATGATAACAGATAGGTTCTGCTTTAGCAGTCGCCCCTCCTTTGCTTGGTCGCCTGCAAAAGCCTTGCCAGAGGGTTTGTGAGAGCAAGGAATAAGTTAAGGGTTGCAGTTTAAATTCTCCCTTCCTTCCTTCACAGTTTGAAAATTTGTTATCCCTGCTCTAGAAAAAATATGGAACTTCTATCATTTTTCTAGCTTTACTGGCAGGATCTCCACAGTTTAAAATAAAAAAATAATTCTTATTATTTTGCTCTTTTAGGTCTCATTATCCTCAACGCCTGGTATGGCAAATTCGTCACTGACAATAGCAAGAAACACGAGCGAGCAAAAGTCATAGATGTTACTGTGCCGTTACAATGTCTGGTGAAAGACTCAAAGCTTATCTTAACTGAAACTGCAAAGGTATGGTTTCTTTCTCTTTTAAACCCAAAACATAACTTTTTAAGATTGTTTGTTGACATGGGGTTGTGTTTTTAGTCAGGACTGCCTGGCTTCTATGACCCTTGTGTAGGGGAAGAGAAGAGCCTCAAAGTGCTGTATCAGTTCAGAGGAGTAATGCATCAAGTTCTGTCTGGAGACACAGAGCCACTCAGGATACCAAAACAATGTAAACTCTCCCACTTCAGAACACTAACTCGCAAACGATTTCGCTTTATGACTTTGTTGTTGTTGCTTTTTTCTTCCTTGCAGCTCACAGGATCGATGGCGACACATAAGGATTACTGTGCTGACCAAAACACCTGCATCTGTGGTCTGGCAGATGTGTGATAGACCTCTGTTTTACATTATGTTCATTTGAATCCTTGTTACAGAGAACATGCATTTACCTTGTGATCTTTTAGTCATTTATACAGAGTGGAGTATTGTGATCACAACTGAATTTATCTATTCAGTGTTTATGGACAAGGTTGTGGCCTGCATAAATTGATACTATGATGCCAAAATCAATGCACACCTTTGGAATTTTGGATATTTTGCCTTGCAGGTATCTGTATACTGGTGTTATAGCATGTAATATGTGATTGACTTATGTACTGTATTGTACACAAGCTGCAGTGCCTATGTGTGATTGAATAAAATAAATGAACGCGCTTCCTATTTCTGTCATAAACAATTGTTTGTGTATTGTTGTTTGGCCATTCAACACTTGTTGTCAGCAGTTTGCTATAGACTGTGTTTCTGAGGAGAAAGTTGAACTATTCAACTTGTATGCCAGTCATTAATACAATACTAATTATGAGACTGAATTTACTTTAGTTTTGAAGTCAGTATATTTCTAATGCAGCAATTGGCAGCTTGTAAAAAATTGCAAGGCTTTCCAGATGCTTACATCTGTGATTTAACAAACTAATCATAGATGAGACTCTGATGAAGATGAGACCTTGTAGAGTGCAGGGATCAGAGAAAATTAAAAATGGATGAACAGCTTTTAATATTTTACATAATTCTGCTTTTATGCCAAAATGAGTGAAACTTTAGTGTAGAGGTGTAGCCCAAAGGACTTCTGGCGTAGCCTACGTCACATTCCAGAAGAAATTTGACCAGTATTTGGAGAAGTCATGGTCAGACCTGGTGTTTTTTGCAGCTTGATTTTGGGCAATAGCTGTGAAAAAAATTAATTCAAATTCAAATAAATAATATTGATGTTTGTAGAGAAAAATATCAGTAGACATAGCAGAGCGTAGTTGAGAGTCTTTTAGGGATTATTTTTAATAAACTATCTCAAAGAGGACAGACACTGGCACATTTCCTTGCAAACCATCCTCTGCTCCACTGGATGCAGGTCTATGTTCATACGTAGATTCTTGAATTTGCCTGTCTTAGTAGTGGAAGAGATCTTCTATAATCTACCTTATGATAAGGTGGTACAAGATTGCCATTTAGCAATGGAAAGAAGTGTCTGACAATGATTCTCTGTGGAGAGAATGATGCAGTGAGTATTTTTTGCCCCAAAATGCATCCAAGGCCCCCAATGGATGGAGACAGATTTATGTCCTGAGCAAAAAGAGGCGAAATCTAATCAAGAATCCCACAGCAGAGGGTAGCCATAATTTCACCGTTCTTAATCAGCCAGAAGACTTGGCTTAGGTGCTGTTGAAAATTTGTAACAGCCACATATTTGTTTTGTTGCAGAAGAGTTTAAGTCTTGGCAAATTGTGTCAGATGGAAGTGATCAGTGGGTGATCCAGAAGCTTTATAAGCCACATCCAGATAACAAAGTCCATCTGAACTTTTTAGGTGGGTATTAATGATCTATTGCTTGTTTTCTAAAACAGACTATACATTTTCAAACACTTTAGAATGTGCTTGTCTCCAGAGACTGATGATGAACAGATTGGATACGCAAAATTAAGCTGGAGTCTGAACTTTTTCTCATTTAAAACTAATTGTGATTCCTTATTTAATCTTATTTTGTGCCCATGCAAGATGCCCAGTTTGTGGTGTCCTGTGAATATACAATCAAAGTGGAGCTGCAAAACAAGCATAAAAAGTGCGTGGAGAAATTAATATAGTATTGGTATAACATTGTGCAAAAATGTCAATGTCATAACATAAAAACTGATATTATCTGATTCAGATGACACACACATGGAGATAAAGACAGCAAGTTTTGGAAGGAATGACAGAGTACGAGAAACTGCCCTGAATGAGAATAGTTTCAGTTTTGCCTTTAAATGTATTTGTACATAATAATGAAGTAATATTTTTGACCTGTTAAGTTAGGGCTACAGTCTGGTCTGATGTGCCAATAATAAAACCAAGCATTTATCCTGTTGAACAGAAGAGCAAGCAAAACCTATTATCAGTCAGTTGGTCGTTTTGAATACAAGATAAAATATAACTGAATGAAAAATTAAAAACTGCACGTTATTTTCTCAAAATGTAAATGACATGTTTCAGGGTCAGTGGAAAGTGACGGAGGGGCCGATGATCCAGTAAGTAGTCTAGGTCACCACAATGAAGTGCTTTGGCTGGTAAACTGCGCGTGCTTGAACCATTACAAATTGGTTTCACTTTCGATGCCTTTGACCTGAGGCTTGGATCGCTGCAACAACTATTTTCATCAATAGCTTTCCAGTTGACTGTATAGAAAAAAATGATTTTGCATCGTTAGTGTCCACACAAACCATTTTTTTGTCCACCTAAAACCATAAACATGAACTCACTTATTCACTCGCGCGTGTGGGGGCGTGGTTATCTACGTCACATTCCCGGAAATAGGAAATGTATTTTGAGAAAGCCTAGACAGACTATTGTAATGCTTTCAAAACCAAAAGTAATGGTTGAACTATTTGTAGCGAAATATTGACACAGACTTTAACTGATGTCTGAAGAGAAACCGATTAGTAAGTAGCCCAAGTAGTCAGCCTATGCTTTGCTATAAAAGATAATTCAAGGGCAGCGTTTAAACCATGGTATAATACGATTTTTATTATAGATCTATGGTTTAAACAACTGCCCTCTTCACAGGAAAGAAACGAAAAGTCATGGGTGCATCATTTTCCAGCAACTCATCCCCGGTTTCACCCTTTGTGGCCTTACCTGTAAGTACAGAATTTAACTATAAAGAGGTTAAAGTGTTGATAATAATGTTGATTTATCACAAGCTTAGCGTTAAAGCATAGTTTTACAATATTTTATTATTATTGATGTGTGTTGTGTTGAATGGGATGCTCATTTGTATTTGCCAGATACTCAAATAAACCCCAAAGTGCTTTCCATGACAGCATGAGTTTATGGCATCTCAGGTTCAGCTGTGATTGTGTATATATAAAACAAATAATCCCATAAAACAAATAATCCCACTAATAATCCCTATTTTTCCAGGAGTATTCTGTTCCTTTGGAGATATTGGAGGAGATCTTCCATAATCTACCTTATGATCAGGTGATTCGTCAATGCAGTTTAGTGTGTAAACAATGGAAGGAAGTGGCTGACAGTGAGTCTCTGTGGAGGGAACGGTGCAGAAGAGAGGGCTTTTTACCTCATGATGCGACCAGGACCCACGATGACTGGAAAATATATTACGTATTATGCAAAGAGAGGAGAAATCTATTGAAGAATCCAAGAGCAGAAGGTAAGTTTACTGTGCATGTGTTTGTATCAGTAGGCTTGATCTTGTACTTGGGCCTTAGTCATGATTGCCAAGCTGCAAGATGGCCTGCTGTAGTGGAAAAGAGAAACCTCTTAGACCAGTTAGAGTGATTCAGTTTTTTTTTTTGTTTTTTTTTGCAGATAATTTTAAGAACTGGCAAATTCTGTCAAATGGAGGTGACCGCTGGACCATAGAGAATCTCATGGAGCCACATCCATATGAAAATGTCCAGAAAAACTTTGTGACCTCTTATGGGTGAGTATATATATGTTTTTGATGCATTATTTAAAATAATAATTCGATTTTCAAATACTTTAGTATGTGCTTGAAATCACAAGATATTGATTTGAAAATGGAAGGTTACAGCCCTTCATTTATGGACCGGTATCAACCACCAATCAAAATAACAGACTGGTGAGAAAGAATGTTTGTTTGACAGTATAACAAATATGGAGCTGTATGTCCTTGTATGGTGTCTTTGTGTTGATCATTACAGGTATGCAGCACGTCGGGATTGTGCTTGTGAATATACAATTAAAGTGGAGTTGCTTTCTGGGAATAAAAAGTGCAAACAGAAATTTGAACCAGAGAAAATTTACATTGAACAATGGAATGACAAGAAGTGGCATCAGGTGAATGTGAAATTCAGGTTTTCAGTGCAACAGTGGAAAATGTATGGTAATTAAATCAACGTGTTACTGATGTTTTTGTTAGATGACACATGTATTCACCAACTATGGCCCAGGAGTGAGATACATTCGATTTGTCCATGGAGGAAAAGATTGTCAGTTTTGGGCGGGATGGTATGGAATCAGAGTCACTGACAGCTGTGTTGAAATCTGTCCTGAAGTTGAATAGTTCATTCTGGCTCTGTCCAGATTTTTATTTAACTGCACTTTATCATTAGTGCCTATTTATCTTGTTTCAATATTAATGGTTAGGGTTAGGGTTCAAATGATTTGTGTATGATATTGACACTTTTTGCACTATGACCTAATCAAAAGCAGTGATTCTCAGACTTTTCTCACCCAAGATCAATTTAAAACAATACTAGACTCACTACCATCAGATCTGAGCCAGATCAAATACAGGACAATTCTAGGTATAAACTATGACTAAAGGTGTTGTTAAATGGGACTACTATTTCTAGTTGTTCTAAATACAAAGAAGAAAATGTGGATTAAAATGCTTAAATGTGTGAGAATCACTGAACTAATGCATGGAAAGTATAGCTTTATATGTCCTTATTATTGTATTGTAATACAATAATTATATATTGGTTAGTCGATTGTCAGTCTTGTTTTTTTGTTTGTTGGGGAGAGATTCATTGCACTTTTACTGTATGTATAAAAATATTCAATTCATAATTTTCAATTGTTTCTTTTATCTTCTGCTTGAGATACAATATGCAAGATGAAACTCAAACCCAGACATTGTTTTGATCATGATCGCTAATAGTAATAGTGCTGAAATTTACAAATCAAACTATTAGGAAAAAAATGGTCTACACGTATCCCTTTCCCTGATGTAAACTGTCACACCAAAAGCTTACCAAAATTGGTCATCCATCAGTGCATAATCTGGCTTCTTAAATATATACAAATCATCATGTACAGTACTTGTTTTGTAGAATTATTTGTATGAATCCATTATAAATGTACTACAGTTAGGTATACATGTAATTGCAATTAAGTGATGTTTCACTCACTTCTCTGCATCAGTGTTAAAATGTTAATCATGTGCATGATTTTGGCATATTAGCTATTAAATAAGGCAAAATACATTATAGTTTCAAATTGTTTATTACATAATTATATTGCTTAAGATAACACAATACAAGATGGAACTCAAGCCAAATAGTTCATTTTGATCCTGATCACTAATAAGTTAGTCGTTATTAGGGTATTTACAAGGCAAACTAATAAAACGTTTTGATGATTTCATCAACTTCATTTTTTGCACGAAAAATGTGGACACTAAACCTTTTTCTGTGCATCTTTACTGGCATTAGTGACTACACATTATAGTCCCATTGCAGTTTTGATATGGCAAATTCACTCTAAAGCTAAAAAACCATAAGCTTATTTACACTATTAATATAGTATTGGCTACATTTGTTTTTATAGCAATTAAGCAAATAAAAAAGAATACATCCTGTGATCTGGAAACCTTTAAATTGGTCAAGGTCATTGTTTAGATTTTATAAAACAAACTAACGCAACACAATATTAAAATGTTAAGAATTGACTTTCAAACTCAGTCTAAAAGTGTGTTAAAGTTGTAGTTCTCAGGGAGCATGCATAATATTTTCATGGAATGTGCAAATCAGTACTGTTAACCAAAATATGGCAAGAGTGGAGTCTTTAGAGTAGCACACATTTACGTTTTTTCTTAGGTTCAGGTGGCTCCAGGGCAGCCAGTATTGCCTCATCAAACACATTCTTTAACCCTTTCTGTGGAGAGAAAATATGCATGTTCAAAACAGCTGTTCCCCTTAAAAAAAGCAATGTTTAAAATATAACAAAAGCAAAACAGGCTTCAGAGAAAGAAATGAAGCAGAGCAATCAAAATGTTATTTTATTTAAATTGTATTATACAGGACTTTACCCATGATATTGTCTCTGAGCAGACAAACATCTTATGGAAAAATGCTGCAGTAGATAAATGTGTGGTTACACCTAATTAAATACTTTTAATACTGGGTCTTGGGGATTGGATATTCAGGTTTAAAATTCAAATGAACCCCAAAACATTTTACTTACACACATGGTATTGAGAAAATAATTGGCACTCAGCAAATAGGCAGCACAAGTTAATTATGATTGGGCAAAGTTAAGAAAGCATACAAACAAAAGGGGTGTTAATCAGAGTATAAAATAGCATGGTTTCTGGAGTTTCATTGTAAGTAAGCAGCAGACAATCAAGAGGCAAAGTGGGATACAAGACATCAGAACAAACAGCATTTTCTCTTTCTTTGAGTTTCAGGGGGCTCTAAAGCAGCTAGGATTGCTTCATCAAAAACGTTCTTCAATCCTCGCTACAGAAAGAGGAAAAGACAGACAGACAGGCACAAGCATTGTTAGGTGGAGCAGTAGCTTAATGTTATTAGTGTTTAGAAGTATTTTAGTATTGTTTAGTATTGTATTGCTGGTTATCAGATTACACACACATTCTTGACCTGTAATGTTTAAAAGAGTAATTTTTTGTGTAAAAGGGTCAGAGCTTCTGTTCTGTGGTATTTTATTAAATATTCTATATAAAATCAATAGAAAAAACTGAAAATGTAACATCATTGTCAAGAATCTGAAAGCCATTAATACACCCATTGATTTGTGTGCCTTATATCACATGTATTGTGGGCAACATACCTGTGTTAAGGCTGAGCACTCCACATATTTGACTGCTTTGAGATCCCGAGCCAGTTTTTCTGCCGTCTCTGGGGTGATGGGCTTCTGTTTGTTCTTGGCTAGTTTCTCCACTGTGGAAGGATCATCTCGCAAGTCAATCTGAGTGCCTACCAACAGGAAGGGGGTCTTGGGACAGTGGTGGGTAATTTCTGGAACCCACTGAGAGATGGAAAACACAATCCTCAGATATTATTAATAGCAAATGGTATTAGTAATGGTAAATTTCATTTCATAAATATAAAACAAATGTCCTACCTTTTCTTTAACATTTTCAAAAGAGGATGGAGACACAACAGAAAAACAGACTAAGAAAACATCAGTCTGAGGGTAGCTTAGTGGTCGTAATCTATCATAATCCTCCTGACCTAAGAGAAAATCCAGTATTGAATTGCTGTACATATTAGAAAACGAAAACGGTTTTATAAAAACAGATAAGTGACAGAATCCTACCTGCTGTATCAAACAACCCCAAGGTGTAGGGTTCACCTCCGATCATTACAGTTACTGCATAGTTGTCAAACACCTATAATAGTGAAACACAGAATGATCAGTGCCACATTATGTAGACGGAGAGATTGTATAGTGGATTACTCACAGTGGGAACGTATTCAGAGGGGAATTTGTTGGTGGTGTAAGAAATGAGGAGACAGGTTTTACCCACTGCTCCATCGCCCACCACCACGCACTTGATCGTCTGCATCTTGTTGTGATTCTGCTCAAATACGCAAAAATGTGCTCATAACTCGGATTTGACATCAAAGAGTTAGCTGACATTATATACCTTCCTTTAGCTGACTGCTTTTTTACCACACTTAGCTAGACCCTCTGGTTGTGGCTAGCTTAGTAAAATCACAACACTGCTAAATGGTATCGTATTAAATGGAAAATGTCCGTCTACTATCAAAATACAAAGGCAGGCCCAAAGCAATTTAAACATAGAATTAGAATTTACATTGAAATATGCCAGAGACCCGCACAAAGGAGAAAACCGTGTAAATCGTTAGAAAATATTAGCCTAGCCTCTAGCTAGTTAGTTAGCCAGCTTCCGATGAACTAAGCTTAGCTTTCAAACTAAATGTTCAATCAATAGATTAACGCTCGCCCAGCTCAGTCTGTTGAGCCACAAATAAACAGCTAGAAATGTTTGCTTGTGTCCAAATATGTCAGTATTTATCTTACGTGCTGATTTTCCGTGGTCTTCGCCCGAGCTTAGCTTTCTTTCGCCGGGCGTTGGCAGCAGCAGCAGCAGCAGCAGAAACTTGCAGAAGATCCGAGCCTCCCAAGTCCAGGCTCCACCGGGAAGTCAAGCTGGCCTCAAAACCACCGGAAATCATCGTACAACCTTTATTAATGCAGTTATAGCACATAAGTGATTGGACCTATTGCTATATTTTTGTAAAAGGATTCAATGCTCACTCCAAATATCACCTTTGTATAATGTTAATGACATATAAGTGCCTCAGTAATGAAAAGTAAAGTTTGTTCTGGGGTTTCCGGTGAAAATGGCGTCACCTGTGCGGACTTGGGGCTTGCACCATAGACTGACTTGTACCCATAGACTACAGTCTGTGCTTACACCATGGCCTTGCACTGACTTGTGCCTTTATCGTGTCTTCATATCTGTAAACTCAGACGGCTATTCTGTCACTCTGCGTTTATTTCATTTGCATTGCATCTAGAGTCAAATTGTGCCCAGGTCAATTTTACAAAAGCAGATACAGCATCTGTAAACAATCTGAGCTATTTATTGTATTACCAATTTAATATGAGCATAATACAGTGAAATCTACTTTATGAGATGCTACGCCAATTCCATTCAGCAGCAACCACACAACACAGCAGATGGCGCTAAATACTAGACTTACTAGTTTTATAGGCAACAAGTCTAGGCTATGGGCTATACTGTTTTCATTATTTGTATCTTCTGACATAAGCTAACACTAACAAAGCTGATGTTAGTTTGCGTTACATTGTAGAACCACTTAAGTTTATAACTTCAACTCATTGGTCAAAATTTTAAAAATCAAAAGTGCAGACACTGTACTGGCATATCATAAAACTTGTAGGCTACTAGTCTATGATTGTTTGATCCAAGGTATTAATTAATCTGTAAAATAAATCTACCATAATGACAAATCATGTACAGCCATTTTAATTATCTTAATACTAATTAATAATAAATAAGCCAAACAAATAAATGACACACATCTTCATTTTATAAAATCAAACTTTACTTTGTGATATATCAACAACTATTTCACAATAAAAAGTCTTTGACTATAGAAGAACCATCTGATTCACAACTCCTCATAATAAAGGTACATGGTGACTGCATGTCTATACAAAGTCAAATAGAATTCACATAATGAACTATTAAAAATAAATTTAATTTAGAGACATTTGTAAAACCTATGTTCCTATAAAGTAGCACAGTAAAAATAACCACTCTCAGCTGCTGCCCTTCTCCTCTTTCTGTTCAGATTTTGCAATTCCATTTTGTTCAGGGGCAGGCTCCTCCACCATAGCGGACTTCTTCTGTGTCCCTGTGTGAAAACAAAGAGGTAATTATTTAGCTGGATGAAAATAGCTAACTCCTCAGTTCACAGCAGGTGTGGGTTACCTGTCAAGTAGTTTCTGTGCATCCGGTGAAATAACAGGAGTCCAATAAATATAATGAATCCGATGCACGCAATGACCACTCCACAAAGTAAGAAACTATAGCTGCCTTTAGTCTGGATGATCTGTAAATAACAATCAGAAAAAAAGATAATAAAAATGTATTTTAAAAGGTTGTTATGAATATTGCAGTTATGTCAGACTTACTTGGCCAACAAGAACCTGCATTACCATTTCCCCCATCCCTGCACTTGTTACTAGAACAGAAGTGGCACATCCTGTAGAAAAGAAAAACATATTTAAATATATAGCTTGTTTATTATTATTATTATTATATAAATCATTATCCAAGATATACTGGATCATTTCATCCACATCTGCTTATTTCTGCTATGTCTGTCAGTGGAGATGGATATGTTTAGTTTAGTTTAGTTGTGCATTTTAACATTTTGTTCACATTACATGCATACATCATCATTAAGCAGAAAAACACATAGTCCAAAGGGCAATGGCATCTCCATGGAGACGGGCAGGTGGTGGACATTCAACCAGAAATGTTACATGGTGCATCTTTTGGTACTAAGCATCTTCAAATGTTGATATGTTAATGTTATGTTTATGAGCTGAAAACCACTGAGGACTGTCGTGATGCCATGTGAAAGTGAACGATACCTTGGTAATCCAGGATGTCCTCTGTATAGGAGAGCATACAGGGGAAGATACTGCTTAGGAAGAGCCCACACAAACAAGTGCCAACAAACAGAAAGATACTGCTGGTGTAGAAGATGAGCAGCATGAGCACCGTCACGATAGCACCTGCCTGAAATGAAAAACAAACCTCTGAGCTCCAAGTGTGTGGCATAATGGCAGCGAGCGTGCACATGCATAAATGACTCTACCAGGTTAAACATCAGAAGTCTAACTGGCTGGAAACGGTAGGAGAGAGGAATAGATAACAGTCGTCCTGCAGTGATGGCTGCCCAAAATATACTAGCCAGGTAACCAGCGATCTTATGTGGGATGTACATAGGTGGGCTTACAGCATAGGTGTACACAAATCCTGCATATGCTCCCTGCAAAACACAAAGGTAGGAGTTAGTCATCTATGTCCTATTAGGGTAATGTAATGTAAGATTAAGATCAATTCAGTTAAAATACAAAATGGCCGCAATAAGCAATCATAAAGACAGCAATAATTTAAATGTGCACTTTGTACCTTTTACATAGTAGAGGATGCACCACCTACTTATGGGGAATGTTCCTCAGTATGGCATTAAACTTGTCTATAGCCATAGTTACAAACAGGTTATATCCACCAGGGCAAGTTTCAGTAAGAATGCATGTTATTTTGAGCAATACAAATATGTGTCATTTAATACATTCAAATTAGATCATCTCAATGCTATACTGTGGAACATTTCAGGTAAAGGAATAACATCTCAGGGGAGATAAACTGGTGGCAAACTCTCCACCAGAAATGTTACATCGTGCATAGAAAATATCGTTTTCTCTCCATATATCAAAAAGTTCAGTGCTGTTATGTTGAACTTGCAAACCCTGTAGTTCAGAAATCAACAAACATGTTCATTTATATATGACATTTATTTAATAGGAGGAATAGGCCCTTGAGATTTGATTTTGTTCCATCATAAAAAATAAATACTAAAATGGATTACTCACCACAATACCATCCGTCATAAAAAGCACCAGTCCGCCAAGAATATGAATCATAAAGAAAGACACGGGCAAACCACGTAGGTTATCATTCTGACAGCAACTAAAGATATCCCCGTGACCTGTTTCAAAGCACAAGTCACAAATAACAAATGATGCACCTTTTGCTTTTAAAAGAGTGAATGAGCAGACAGGAACATCTGGACATTTCTATGCAAATGTATGACCTACCTCCTGTCTCGTGTTCTGCCGGCTCCACAGCCTCCTGGCCTTGCTGATTTTCCATGGCCAGTTCATCTTTGTCCAAAAGACGAGGAGTGCCACTGGGGAAACACGGGATCAGCTGCTCTCTATACATAAGGTACAACACTGCCAGAGGTACAGGAAGCTAAAAATGCAACATTTTAGTTAGAGCTATGCAGTTAATTGAATTTTTATAAAAGGGCCTACAGTATATTATGCTTTTTTAAGATCTAGGTATGAATGTCATGTCAAAAACATATCTGGAGTTGTGTTTTGTAGCACCTTGTGATGTCATGCGGTGTAACAGGAAGTGCTCCACTGTGTTTTTAAACTTCACTAAAACATTTGGATTATTTCCTGCTTAGAACTGCAAATTTCACTGAACTAAAGGTTAAATGAGCTCTTAACTGGAATGTTTTTAAGGAGATAACATTCTAACACAACTTAAAGCTCTCAGAAGCCTTTTAATTTTTTAAGATCAAGATTCAGATTGTCTGTGATATTTTTGGTTCTTTTTAAAAGAATATCAGAATCAGTAAAGCACTGGGTTTGGACTTTAGAGTTTGGACAGAAAAGTTTGACTTTTTTGTGTGTGTTAAATGGCAAATCTCTTTGTTTGTGTTGAATATTTTAAATAAGTTTTATTAGTTTTTAAGACAAAATGCAGTCCAAAATTGACACTAATCAATTTGAGGAAAATATGTGATAGAAAAAACATACAAAAACAATTAGCTTTTTAAAAATGATTCAAATAATACCAGAGTCTTACCCCATTAATTAAGACTAAGACTGAATCATTCTTAATAAACTATTTGGTCATTATGAATCATGTCTTTGTTCATGCTTTATTAAGGCAATTAATTAAGGTTATAAAGTGGTTCCTCTTACAACAAAGTACTCAGGTGGTTCTTACATTGATGAGAGCCATGATCCAGAAGGCATATTCCACGCTGGACTCCGCTTCGCCATGAGGGGGCGCTATGCTCTGAGTGATGTTGTGCTCCACAATGGGACTGTGCCTCAGCAGGTTCCTAAAGTGATGTATCATCTCCGTCTCGTTCCCCGTGTGGTTCCCGCATCCCGATTCAGAGAGGAAAGGATCAGCAATCAGGGGACTCACCAGGGCTCCGAAGCCAATGAAGAAGTGAAGAGCCTGCAGAAAGGAGAAAGAGAGGCCATACACTTAACTTTCCCAAACTTTTCCCCCCAAAAACCTGCTGACCACAGTGAGTTTGTTAAGCTACTTCATTGAGGAGTCATTTATATGTTAATGCCTTGTCTAGATAAGTGCTGACAATAACTTACCTGCAGAAAAACAGCTGAATCTTTCTGATAGATTGTAACAAGTTGTATGTTAGCAATTGTGTCAATGACGCCCATGGCCAGTCCAGAAACAGCCATAGCAATAGCCAGCATAAGCACATTGTTGCACCAGGGGATGATGGCAAAGATTATTGAAATGATGAGAGCTGAGACAAACAATGCTGAGAGTGCACTGAACAACCTTGAACAGTAGAAAATCATATATAAAGTTAATGGATTTTTTAATGAAGAGTTTGTTTGCAAAAATAGATAAGAGCCATTTTAAAAAGTCTACAGACCTTTACAGTTTACTCTTTGTATTTTTTTTCTAGTAAAATATTATATTCCTTCCCTTCTTGATTAGATCCGCAAGAAATTATATAAATCGATAACTAATGATGGTATTGAAAATAACTTTTTGGTAGTTTCTCAAAATGTAGTTATCTATTTTTGCAATTGAACTCAACTCTTCATATTCTGATGTTTACAATACTTACGTCCTCTTAAAAACCCCTCCAATGGAGCTGCCAATCAACAAACAAAACTGCTGGGCAAAGAAGACCCATGTAATTTCACTGAGCGTGGATTTAGTTTGACATTGCAAGTCCAAAATGGTAGGTCCAAGAAACGCTATGCACAATCCAAAACTGAAGAAAACACTCCAGTAGGTCAATGTGTGATGGGCATTCCTTTTGAAAAGCGTTACTATATGCTCATCCACAAACATCTTGCACACACCTCAATATACAGCAGGAAGATCACCACTACAATGTCTTTAACTAAGAATCTAGGTGATGTCTTTTAAAGCTTTGGGCTCCCACCTCTTTTTATTGCACAACTGAAAAGGATGTCCACTTGAGTTAATGGGTGAAGCTCAAATCTTTCTTACAAAATATAAATGGAGTCAATGATTTTCATCGAAAAAATATCCTGTTGAGGTGTTTGTTGATATGTCACAACTCTTCCAGATGTACCAGTGGGAAAATGAGTCACTCAACATGACACACATGGGACACTATGGTACTTTACAGCGCTCAATCTTAAACACAGTGAATCAATGGAATGATTTCAACATGTTAATTTGATCACTGACTATCTGACTGTGTGTGTTTAAAATAAAAAAAGTTTAACTTCATTCTAATGACTTACTAGCTATTTAAAAAGGCACCATTTAACTATGTAGGGGTCATCTTTTTGTCTACATGGAGTTATTGCGCTCAGTTTAGAATGTTATGATGATAGTATGTTCATGTTAGACTCTCAGAATCTCAACCAGGAACAAGTTGAAAATTAGCATTTGATATACTCTGTATTCATCGCATCAGCTGCAAGCTTTGTTTTATAACTGTGTCTGATTGCACTGTGCCAAATAAATAAATAAAATGTTGCACAGCATGGAAATAAATAATTAAATGGCAAAAAAGAAACAGAGAAAACTTTTTTTTAAAATCACCCCTTAAGGAGAATAATTGTAAAGCCTACAATTAATTCTATTTTTATACGTTTTATATCTGCAAAACTGTAATTAAAACTATAATATGTGCACATAGTTTAGTGTAGCTGCACAATCTAACATGGTAGCCTATGGTAAAATAAAATAGTAAAGGGTTTCACCATGTCACTGATTTGCTAAAATCTCAAACTCACGACAGGCGTCCTTCAGGTAACAGGCGTTGGGAAGTTTTTCTGTTTACACAAAAGGCATTTATTAACACTCACCCCCTCACATGCACTTCCTCTATTTCAAATATGGTCAAAAGTGAGTTCTTTGGGTAATTGTCAACTAACAGAAATCTACGAGACTGTGCACACAGATGTTAAAAATAAACAGGTAGTCCATGCCCAATGAGTGAATAATTATAAACTCTATTTTTATATCAAGACCCAGCTTTTTCTAATAAAACATTTGACATAATAAAATATGCATGTGCAAACAACATCACTTCCAGGGCCGATATTGACAAATAGAGGTGGGGTGTATATCAATTTCCTATCCAAGGGCCTATTATATTGATTTAATTACAAATGAGCATATCAATTGCTTAGAGCTCTATATATCTTAGCATAGAGTTGCTAAAATACATAGTGCTCCTTTGAATCAGTATAGTGTAAGCTTAACATTTCTATTGGAGAGTCTGCCACCTGCTTGTCTCCATGGAGATGTTACTGCTTTGCCTGCATAGTTCCACAGTATAAGAAGAAGCAAAGAAGACCGATTGTGCTTGTGTGTACTATATTGTTAATCTATGACACCCGTGGATCATTGTTATAATTTTGCCAATTTAAATAGCAATATTCATCTAAAAACAACAAAATAAAAGAAACTAGTCCACTAACTTCTATGCTAGAAAACTGTGGAGCCCAATGAGAACTGACATTACCGTAAACGTCATCACAACAAAGAGCTGTGATGTTGTCGCAGCCTCCGATGGATAGCTGCAGATCATTCCAGCAAGCCGCAGATTGTTTTCCAAAATGAATATAAGATGCTGTTTAATCCTACACATATCATAGATTAAGAAAATAAAATTGGATAAAGAAGCAACAGAAGAAGAAGAAGTGGTTATATACTGGTGGCGGTGAAAACAGAAACTAATCAGCAAAACGGTGTCTTGAAAATAAGCAATTAAAGATGACTTAAACATGCACAAATCATTCCAAATAGATCCGTGGGTGAGTAAATGTTGATAAACTTAACGTAGGTGATGCCATCAGGTCAGACTTCTGATGGCATCACCACGAAGTAAATTAGGATTTATGCCAGTTTACTGCCAGACAACTTTGCAGCAAACCCCCACAAGAAAGGTTATTGAGTGCATCTTTAAGCATCTCTTCAGATTCAACACAGTTTGTCTTGTATCATCATATCGCTTACCTCTATTGACTAGAACTGTTTACTTAATATATTTGGTTTGTTGATGAAAGCTACACAGAAGGGCAACACGTCAGGTGCCGATTGGAAAGGGGACAAAGCAGAGTTGCCGTGTTGCTTCCTCTGAGTCTCATCTCCATAGCCTGACATTTAGCCAACTCTCAACACAGGGCAGTGCCAGGAATGTGACAGGAATTATAATTTCATTGCTGTTTCCTCTCTGGGCCTGTGTTGCACTTTTACATCATTTTATCTGCAGTGTGAAAGAATCAACCAACTAAAAACTTGTTTAAGATGAAGTAATGACACAAATGAAAAATACATTTAAAAAAACATCTGATATGTAGATAATAATTGATACTTTTATCATTGAAGCTAGATACTCATTTAAACAATTATGAGTACAGGGCAAACAAAAATCACATTAATAGTACCATGAGTCTTTTTTCTCTATATCAGAAATAGTACAAAAATATGTTTATTATGTTTATTATTACTGTGGTCTTGAAATCAGAATCGAGTATGATGCCCTTTTCTTGTACACTAGTAAAGAGTATTCGGTGGGTGATAGAGACAAAAATGTATATAGGGAGAAATCCATGTGAGGCAGATCATGTTGGTAAAATCTCAAATACTGGCAGGTAGGCCTATAAAGGTGCACTATGTCATTTTTCTGGTAGGGGCCCAAAACCTGCATGAAAATGTGTGTACATTGATGACTGTTAAATAAAATACTGTAAATTACTATTTATGTCTTTATTTTTGCACCTGATATGTAAAAAAGTACACATTTGTTTATGAATTGTTTCTTACATAGTATTTAACTTGACCACATTAAAGGGTTCATATTATGATATTTTCTGATCTCTTATAATATTGTTACCTCATCAAAAACATATCCGAAGTTGTGTTTTGCTTCATTCACATGTTTAGCACATAAATCCTGCACATTCTCGCTCTGTTCCACCTTGTGATATCATGTGGCAATACAGATATATTTGCTCAATATAAATAAGATATTCCTTTTATCATCTCTCATAGGAGAAGTTTGTCTTGGGACGGGGGGCACATGCATAACACAAAGACAAGACAACACAGCAACATAAGCCCAAACAAACATCCACCACAGAACATAAATAAGAGACCAGTTATAAACAAATGATGCATCATCAGGAATCTTTAAGTCACTTTATACAGACAAGACCATCACAGCAGCTGTAATGCACAAAGGCCATTCATTACTTAGATCTGACAAATACACACTAGCTAAAAACATTGGTAATCTGTATACATCAGTCTGGTACAGAGACTGGAAATGCCCACCCGTGTCCCCTCCTCTGTCTCGCCCAAGGCCCAAAATAGAGCCGGGGATATGTGGTATGCAAACATTATACCATGTACTGATATTCTTCGAGGTACTTTTAATTTGATCCAACAGCTGGTGAAGCCAAACAGACACATATGGGGGCATGGTTAATATGTACAGCATATGGTAATTTTGTGAAAAAGTTAAAGGTGATCTGAAGAAAAAAAAGAGAAAAATGTAATTAAATTAAGACAGTCAAAATGCAAATACTGCCTGTCTGACCTCTGGGTCTTCTGCTGTCTGAAAGATTACAAGGCATTTTCTATTATGTATTACAGTCTTTTGGAAGTTTTCTAAAATTATTGGAACTACACTGTTAACAATGACTTTAATATCCCATAGCATTAAACAATACATCGCACTTCCTTCCTTATAATGTCATATATAAAAAATGTCCAAGAATTTATTTTAGGAATTATTCAAGGTTTTTGTAGCTAAAATCTGCTGTTTTGCGTGCAACTGCATGGTCAAAAGCATCCATGAACACTTGTTAATCTTTTGAAATGACACAAAAGAAATGCGTGGATGTTTTGATGGGGAATTTATGGAGCATTTCTACAATATGGTGAGCCCATAATTTCAATGAATAACTCTGAGTATGAATAACCAAAGCACAGAAGCCTGTGTCACATCTGGAGCCCTGTGAGGATAATGGCTTCTGTCGCCCAACCTTCAGCTCAGTCTTTCAAATGAATCCACTCAATCTTTGATCACAGTTTGAAAAGAGGATTCTTCATAATGAACAGGGCAGAAATGGTAAGGTTTGAGGCTAAGTTGTACGAGGTTTTATCATCAATAATGTACTTATTCAAATATAGGACAGGGATGAGAGATTTTGGAAAAAATTCTGTTGCACTTTATCAAATATTAGGAAAAAGCAAAGAACTGATTAAGCAATTGTAATATTACAGAAATATATTGTAATATTGTCCATTTTAAGTTCTTAATGTTTACACTTTTAGCCATAGAAATTTGCCAGATGTCCTTTCTCCACTCACACTCAATTCACAAACCTCTTTATTTGGGCTTGGCAAAAGTTCCCTTGCTTCTAAGTCATTTTACCTTGCAGTATTATAATAAATACTATTGGATTTAATCATTTCTGGTGGCAGCAGGCTGTTACAGGTCAGATCTGTGGAAAGGCAAGACCACTCACAGTAAGAATGAATGTTTGAACTATTTAATGAACTACTTTTAGTAATAATAACACTTAACACAATTAAATAAATAGACATGTTAAATGCCATACTGCAGAAGATTCCAGGCAAAGCAATACAATCTCCATAGAGACCAGCAGAAAAGTTACATAGTGAATCTTTAAAATAAATAATTGCTTGAAAAAGTGCCTCTCAGATATAGATTTGACTAATTGAACTACTTAACTACTTTGCATTTCAGAGTACATGCATGCACCTGAATATATGTGCAAAGCATTTGTTTGTGTTACCGCAGCTGACAGAACAGTAATCTAGTGTGAATGGCTGACTTACAAGTTAAATTAAAACAAGCACAACACGGATTAGGCTGACAGTGGGGTGGATTTCCTGAGGCGGATGTGACATAGCCTCTCAATGAGAAACAGACCAGTGTGCCTATTTTCCACGGATGATGTGCTTTGTCAGTACATCAGTCCAGATCATCATCTGAATGCTATGATAGAGTGCTCGACCTCAGTGGATGTAGCAAGACGTGAATCCCCAAAAACCCCAACAAAGCATCTTTTTAGGTCCAATTCTGCGCTGAGAAAATAGAAGTCCGCCTTGCTCCCCTTGAAGGTTTTCTGTCAGAGCCCGAGACAGGCTAAGTCATGCATACAACTGTCTAGTAATATATATTTGTACACACAAGCATACACGGCCTGCACAATGGTGATTTATTCCTTTCTATCATAAGCTGTCTGTCCCTATCCACCTCCCCTCCTCCTCCTCTCTCCCTTGTCCCCCCTCGCCTCTCCACCGACACAGTTGTAGAGAGCAGAGCAGTGATGCGTGTCTTAGTGAAACCTGGTGAATAGTAATGAACTGTGGCTGTGTCTATTTGAAGGAAAGGCAAGAAGAGGGGGAGAGGGAGGGAGAGAGGGAAGAGGGGGATAGGAAAAATGGCTCCTTTTGCAGTACTGATGCAGGTTTGTGTGTCACATAAGGTGGACTGAAATACCTTTTGTTTAGTGTTGGCTAAATATCCTGTCTGGCATTTTCACCAAAATAAAGGGGACACCGCCTGGTATCGTCTGATTGGTGTTTTTGGATTCTAGCGTGTGATGAGGTCATACTCCCAAGTGGTGTGCGGGGCAGCGGCCAGGTTTCCCTATTGATTACATTTACAAGGGCTGAGCAGTTAATCGAATTTTAACCAGATCGAAATCAAATTGGTTAAAATCATCAATAATCAGTGTGGGTCTTTTCTAAATGAGAGGTTTTTGGAGGAATAGATTCAATTGTAGACTTATTTTTCTGTTAAATGGCATGATTAAAAGTTTTATTTCATATTTACATAGAAAACAAAATTGAACTTCATCATTTCTTTTAGTGACTAGACCTTGAACTTGCCCTATTGCAACAAAACTCATCTCATTATCAATTTTACCTGCCCCCCATTTCTGTTAAACAATACAGACCTAAAATGTTGTGATGTCATCTGACCCACTGCCAAACAGCCTAAACAAAAACACTATCTTTTCATCGCTTGTTTGTTCTTACCTCATTATACAGTAGCTCATTCTTAAGGCATTCAGAGCAGCAGGAGGGAGAGGGGGAA
>KN493336.1:14015-25651 GCA_000787155.1 Scartelaos histophorus | reverse complement strand
GGGGCGGGTGCAGATTTGTAGAATTGCCATTCATGTAACGTTTCTTCAGATTCATGGTTTGGGTGTGCGAGTGTGATCCCCCTTTCTCTCTTCTCCCTTCTCTCTCTCTCTCTCGTTTTCATTCTGCTTTTGCTCTGTCCGTCCACATAGTAACTCCACCCCCCGCTATCCATTGTCTTGCTTCCATACAGTATGAAGCAGAGAGGGGATGCCGTATACTACTTGCCGTGGCTGAGGAGACAAGGAAGAAAGGGAGAGCAAGAAGGTAAGAGTTAAAGATTTACAACATTCGGGGTGTTTTCAGACCACTAAATCTGTACTCTAGTTACTTAAGGAGCAGTTATATAAATAGCTGTTTTCATTCACTAAGGGTAGAGCGACAGACCTGCTTGTATAAGCTGTGTTTTGCTTTTACAGACAGCACAGTGAAAGTATGTGGCTTCCTTTTGTGTTCAGCAGCATAACACTATCACTGATAATATTTCTTATAGTGAAACTTACTTTTCATCAATTAAAATATGATATGATTAATCTTAACATATGTAATCCTGCTATTTTAAATTGGCTCGCCTCAAAAATGGACCATGTATAAGGATTACAGCTAATCCTCCCTGTGGTTGAGATTCACCTTCTTGTCTGGACCCAGTCTGACTCCAGGCTTCACTAATTTATGCTGGGACATGCGTGAGGCTGCCAGGAGCACTGATGCTGTTTCCCACCTGCAAAACAAGACTTCATTACACCTCACTGGCCATAAAACCAACATTATAACATTAGCTTGAAAAGATGTGCTCTAAAACATTGTAACTAAAGGATTCCAATGTTAAATTGAGACAAAGAAGGGCATGTGAGAATTCAATGGTGGAATTTGCTTTAAAAATGGCAGTGTGTTCTGTTGTAGTGTTTTAAGGTATTGCACGGATCTTATAGTTGGCAATGTTGGCCATAAAGCCTAACTCTAAGACTATAACATCAAGTAGCCAATAAAGATGTGTTATTGTAAGGGTAATAATATTCTAACTAAAAGGTTAAAGTTTAAAACTGAGAAAAAGAAATTGATTAAATTACCTATGAAATGGTAGTATATTCTGTTGTGTTTTATGGTATTATGTAGATCTGCAATTGCTGGCCCTATCCACAGGAAACAAAAACTGGGACAAAGTCCAGACTCTTTTATGTAATATGTTAACACAAATCAACTAAGGTAAAACGGGTATTTCTCAATTAAGTTGGCATAAATTTTGGTATTTCAATTGCACTGGCTGGAACTTGGTCATAGTTAAATGGAATATTGTTTGTGGAACTAAAATCTAACAAACATATTGGTCATAAGGCCAATAATTACCAGTAAAGATGTGTTCATGTGAGGTCAAACCATTCTAACTAAATGGCAAAGGGTTTAAATTGAGACAAATAAGGGAAGATAAGATTCATTTGTGGAATTTGCTGTACAAACTGGTATATATCTTCAATTACTAAGGCTATCCACCCTGATACAAAGTTCAATGTCTTCTGCCAGCATAAAGAAACTAAAATTCTCAATATACTGAAAAAAGCTGTGGCATTTTCAGTTAGACTTGCATGATTGTCATAGATAAATAGTATCGTTTGTGGACCTATATTCTAACAGAAATAGGTTTCAATGTATTTTTGGATGAGTCTTTCAAAAATAGTGCACTGATCAAGTAACATAGGCACATTTTTGTAGGTTGGTTAAGCTTATTCCTAAGTCAACTGTAATGTAGTTAAGTTGTAAAAGTGGAATTGGCAGAACTCTTGTCAGGGCTCATTCTTAACCAACTTGAAACAGGTGCATAAAGATGGTTGGCTCTACCATGGCAGTGCAGCACAGGGAGCTTTGTGTTCAAAAATGGAGACTGTCTCAATGGAGCTTTTGTTGTGAGAGTCGGAGAAAGCAAAGGCACAAGAAACACTGACTGACAAATACCTGCCCCTCTGAGCCTCAAATACCACAGCATTGCACTTGATACAATGTCAACAAATGCCCCCTCTGTCTTCCAAAGTAGACTATTTCCTCTCAGTTCACAGGATTTTTCATGTTTGCATAAAGACGACTACTGGTTTCGGGGTAGACATCTGGTAAAACAAATGAATATGGTGAGCAGAAGTGTCCAGGCAAGGTACATTTTTGTATCTACTTCAAGTGCAAAATTGCAAATACTTTTTAGCAGTAAATCAGTGGTGCAAAGAGTAATGGAAATTTGCACTTTGCAGCTAAAAATGAACTCAAGTGCTCCTGCCAAAATTGTATGTGAAGGTGCATACTTTTCTGGTGGAGGGTGATGTTACTGCCCTTCCTAGATTGTAAATTCCATAGTATGGCTTAATCATATAGATGCTTTTATTTCTCAAAAGTACTATGAAAAACATACATTATTACAAAGTGCATGGTTGTATTTTCACAGATCTGACCTATAGCTTCACCTGGTCATATCACCTGCTTCATTCAGTGGAGATAAATAAGTTACTGTGGAACATTTCAGTCATCTCCATGGAGACAAGCAGGTGGCAGACACTCCACTGAAAAAGTAAAAGTACAAAGTATGAATGCAAAATACTCAAAGTTTTAACATTTTAACATTTTGTTAGTCTGTTGTAAATAAGCATAGTGCTAAGATATGGTTTGAAAGAATGAGATACTGTACTTCTAACTTTGATGATTTTAAATGTCACAAAGTAGAATTACAAGACTAGATTTATACTCAATTCCAAGTACATGTTCAAAAATGTACTCAAATAGTTAATTCAAATGACTTGAGTATTGTAATTAGTTACTTTCCACCGAAGCATTTTGACAGCATCTTTTATCCTGTTCACCCACATATTGATTCAGTGTGGATGGCTACACACTGTTTTGTTTGCAGAAATGTTTGGTAACTAAACAGGCTTTGAAGCTTTCTGTGCTCAGTGGATGAATTAAACTGCTGAGGCAATGCTATTCTTTGTGTTTGGGAAAGTTATGTTAAGGGCAACGCAGGCAGAATAAAGTACAGAATTGCTTTTTGAATTTCCAGAAATTGAGTGATAGTTCATGGTAACCTTAGATGATCTGATGTAACCTGCGACCTTGAACTTCATTTGAATACCTTTCTCAATTAGAATACTACCAAACCACATATTTTCAATAAAAATGTTTCCTACATGTTTGTTTTAGCAGACTGTGCAAAAACTGAACCCACTGTTGTGTTTTATGGCTTTCTATTCCTATGTGAGTTCTTTGTAGTATTTCATGTAGGATTCAAAGCCATGGGATACTCTGTGGGAAGACCCCAGAGCTTGTGTTTTTGATATTAAATAATGTGTGTACACAGCTCCAGGCTGTATTGTAGGTGCAGGAAGTATTAAAAATGTCATGTAAAAACATTTTGTTTTCTTGAAGCAATGACCTTTTCTCATGACAGTTCTGTTTATCTGTTGTAATAACGAATGTTTTTGAATGTTTGTTTTTGAATGTTGCAATGTTTATCATTTATGTAAATTTAAAGGTACTCTATAACTTTTCTCTAGGGGTGTTCACAACCTGCTTGTCTGCATGAAGAGGTCATTGCTATGCCTGGAATATTCCACAGTATGGCCTTAAAAGTATCTTTATCTATGGAAACAAGCAGATGATGCTATTAGGAAAAGTTACACTTTAGATAACTCTAAGCTCGCTGCCATTTGTAGTTAGATTTGACACCAACGAGAAGTGAACCTGAACGAAACCCAGATGAGGAGGTGGGGAGTGGTAACATTTGTTACTTACTGGTAGAGGAAAAACTTATCAACTTAAAAATGGTAAGAATGCAGAAAAGTTGCATAGTGCAACATTTAACATAGTGCTGGACTAATGCATACAGCATTTATTTCACCAAGGTGTTCTTAATACTCCACCTACTTGTATACCATAGGCTAAATTGATACTGCCCTTGTGTATTTATGTTTTGCATTAGGTTCCTGACAGCAAAATGAACTCGCCTGAAGCTGCAGAGGTCTATGTGTCCATAAGGGTCCAAGATCTGAAGAAGATGCACTGGCAACAAATGAAGAGGTATGACCTCCTACACCTGTTTACTTAAATCGGAGATAAATCAATAAAACACCAACATCAAGCAGGATAGTATTTTAAAAGCACTAAAATTTGAGCTATTAAGAATTAGCATGTCATGCCAGTAGCTACGCCTCAGGGGAGAGGAAGTAAACACACGCAACAAGCCGCCTGTCCATCAGCTCGTCTGCTGCAGCTGTTCCTGCAGCCCGCAGTCCCTGAGTGTGCGCGGAGCGGAGCGTGTGAGCAACGCGCTCTCCAACTTTAGCCCATACAGCAGATCAATTAGCGTTTTCATTTTGTTTGATTCTGGTTGAAAGGGCAATGCCTGTGTTTGTGGAGGATCCAGCGCAACTTTCAAAAGCGAGGCTAAAGTCGGACTTAATTGCCCACAATGTCGCGCTGCCACCTGCCCAGAGCCACAAGAGAGTTTACGTAGAGTTACACACGAGGCACGTTGATCAGAAACAATGTGCGGATTTCTCTAGCGACGAGGACGCAGAAGCAGTGAGTAACACGAGTTTGTGGCACTCAAATTCAATCTTTTAATCTACACCTGATTTACATGTCATTATTTTATGATGATCCGAAACAAATGTGATTACTTGAGGGCCACAGGCTACACATAAATGAAGTATTTTTTGTGTGTTGGCAAAGGGTTTAGGTTAATGCATTGGTTCAAACTGAATTGGTTGTTTCCATATAGCCTTTTATAATTAAGTGTTTGCTTGATAACACAGCGGAGATGAGGGCAGGATGCAGCACAAATATTATAGGCTACTTGATTGCCTGTTAGCCTGATAAAAAAGGTTTAGTGTAATATTTATTCAGCCAATCCACTAAAGCAACACCATTTATCATTGACAATGCCTAGTCATGAACACAGCTAATGCCTACAAAAAGGAGTTAAAATGTCATTAAAGGTGCACTACGTAACTTTCCTGCTTGTTGGGTTGTCTGCCACCTGCTATTATTTGAGTGTATTTATTTGTTCCAACAAAGCAAAACATGCATTCTCACCATGTCACCCCTGTACATGACTTGACCTTGTGGTGACACCTGATTGTTTCCATGGAGTTGGATAAGTTAACTCTGACACAAAGCGATTACATTTCCATGGAGACAAGCAGGGGAGGGACAGATTAGCCATTAGAAAAGTTACTTAATGCACCTTTTTATGTTATAGTCCAAGCTATAAAGTTCAAGATATGGTAGTGGGCTTGAAATCTGGGTCACTCGCTCCCAAACAGCCTCTCAGCTTTCTCTGGTCCAGACCCTGAGGTCACTGGGCTAACAGCTGTAAGGGTGGTATATATTTGCACATGTTCCCCAGTTACCATTGCACTTGCTGTGTGCCTTGCATTAGACTGGGACACCTGTCTCATGCATTTAAGCAAAACCACTCCTCGTGTAGCCCACTCTAAAAGGTGATTCATATCATTTATAATATGCAGAAAAACACAGCATGCCTGAGGTGACCTGTACAAACATTTTCTCAATGAAATAATTGTATTAAGTTGTTGGGTAGTCTTGAATTTTAAGTGTAATCTGAATCTAATATATGCTCATTCGGTTTGAGTGAAGTTCAGATGTACTGTCTCTCAAATCATGGTTTAAATCTCTATGTTCTAGGATGAGGAGACAAATCATGCAGAAATACTGGATCCAAGCAGTTTGACTGATGATGGCCTCAAAGCTGCTCTTTTACAACATGGGGTGAAAGCAGGACCTATAGTTGGTAAGATTAATATCAATATAGATCTCTTGTGAATGTGAATGAAATAAATATAAATATATAAATATATATGCTGCTATAAATAATTCAAATGAAGGTTGCATTATTACAATGACAACATGTGCTATCTTGAAGTTCTTGCACAGTAGGTGAATGACAAAATCACTTTGGCTGGCTATAGCTAGAGAAAGATTTGACTGACTTGAGATGTTTTGCTGTATTTATTTTGTTAACTGTATGTATGATGTGTCTTTGTTAGCCTCCACAAGGGCTCTCTACGAACGCAAACTCCAAAATCTGCTTCAGTCCAATGGCTACGACAAAGTGAATGACAAAGGGGACAAAGCAGATGAAGCTGTGCTGTATTCCGACAGTGAGGAAGAGGAGAACAGTGAGGAAGAAGAAAAGCCAGGTACCGTCATGCTTCTCCACAGAACTGACCTGTGACTGTGGTGCTTAAACAATGACATCCATGGAAACGAGCATGCGGTATTAATTCCATACTGTGAGACATTTTAGACAAAGCAATAACATTTCAATGGAGAAGAGTATGAGCAAGAAAAGTTACAAAATACACCTTTTAAATGTACTTTTTTTGCATTTTCAATTCACAGCCATGGAAGAGGTCCAAACCCAGATAGAATCAGCTGACCAGTCCCAAGAGGATGACAAACAGGTGGGTTAACTCTTCTGCAATCTAACATAACACTGCATCTCTACTGTAGCACCCCTTTGTGGACAAAATCTGTAATTGCCTGAGATTCTTTTACAGGAATTATCATCTCAAAGTGAAGATTATGTTTACCCTCAGTGCTTTTTAATGTCATCAAGGCTGGTAAATGTAATTAGTTTAACCATGCATTTCTCATATAATCTATTCTATATATGTGTGCTTATTTCTGTATTAACCTTTTGCAGCGTTTCTGTGCGACTAAAAGCAGCAAATCTAGTCCTAAGCGGAATCCAAGGAATGTGTTCAAATCATCGTGCAGAGCTCAAATTCCCACTGGCATTAGCAGGGCATCCTCTATAGATCTGCCCTCAGGATTAGCAACAGGGGTAGGCAACTCACTGTTGAATTTTTATTTTCTACATTCCTCGGTTACTATAGACCCAACAAAAGATTGGCGATATATCCATTATCATTATTCTTTGTGTAACGTTTTCTCTCCATCAGAAAAGTTACATCACAATAATTAATATGTCCACATCATTAAATATACAATAGATGGAACAATTATTTTAGGGGCTCAATATTTATCCTTGGTAGTTTTTCTTTTTGGTATTTTTTTTTCTGTACTGTAGTTGTTGAAGGGTGAATAATACTAATAATTGTTAATATTAAGAATACCAAAGAAGAAATAGCTGCAAAAATGGTCTAAGCTAATGTATCAAGTGTATATTAGGTAATTTTTTGGCACTTTTCTATGTAATTTTACTATTCATTCACTTTTGTGTGATACTCAAATATCTTAAACACATTCACACACATTTTACTAAATTATGAACTGATTATTGCTAGTGAAATAATCCAAATGTATACATAAGTTTAATATATTAAAAAAGACATTTTTGTCAGTATTGCATACCTGTATTACATCTTTTGGTATATATTTTTTCTTCATTACAGTTATCAGAACAACAGTCTGTTTTATCCAATGGCTCTTTAATATTATCGCAGAACTTCAGTGTTACACAGATGGTGGAAGAGGAAAGTCATGCAAATTTAAATGCTTTTTTTTTCTAAAGAGGGGGTATTATGTGGTTTTTTGTATTCTACCATGTTATAACAAAACATCATCAAAAACACAAAGAGGTTTCAAATGTCATCCATACGTTTCAGTAATTTTAGAATATTTGGAATTGTAAAAGGCAACATGGCAATCTAAATATAATTCATGTGTTAGCAGTTAAAACCCCATAAAAGTAAAATGCCCCCTCTTTTAATCATTGTTTACATTAATTATACTTTCATTTGTTACTTATGGTTTTACAGTGTGTACATTTTTATTCAAAACCACAGATGGAGGGTCGGACTTTGTGCCCATCTCTTGCAGACACTTCAGACATTAACCCGAGCGTTGTGCAAAGCCATTGGTTACGGTCCAACGGGGTCAGTAGTGGCACTGTTCAGTCACTCTTTAAACTTGCCTTCAACCAACTCAGTTAAAGTGTTCTGAAACTTCACTTGGATGGGGGGAGATGGGAAATGTATTGTACTCTAACTAGGAGTGTCACAATGTCAACTTAAAGCTGCAGTATGTCACTTTTCAGTTGTGGGTCCATCACCTGCTTGTTTTTATAGACATGTCATTGCTCTGCCTAGAATGTTCCACAGTATGGCATTAAACAAGTCTAGCTTACATTTATTTAATTACAGGTGGTTTTATTGCCCAAAAATACTTAGTAAAACAGGCATTCTGACTATGAGCAGGGTCGCTTTTCCACAGATCTCACCTGTAACTTGGCCTAGTTGGCCCCCATGAGGATGGACAAGGTTTAATACCATACCATGAAGCATCAAGATCAAGCAATAACACAATCCACAGGGATAAGCAAGTTACAGACCTTCTACCAGAAAAGTTGCACAGTGCACTTTTTATTGTGAGAAAAAGGTATTGCTGATGAATTAATCGCAATCAAATCAGGACAGCAATTTCAATGGACACAGCACATTTCAAAAGCTAAAATTTTTTAAATGCCATAATTCTCCCCACAGACAACAATATATTCCATGAAGAAGTGAACCTGTTTAACTTTTTTTTACACTTAGTGGGTGGGGTTAAAATCAGATACAAGCCCTTTAAAGCAAATAATATTAAGATTTTATGGTATTTGTTGTATACTATGCATTTGTAATTGCTGACCTCCCTAACTATTACCCTTTCTCCTTTAGCCTGTGGTCAAGATGGCATTTGAGGACAAGTATAATTCACATGACCTACAGTTCTACTCTCCTATGACTGTTACTAATGAATGGATAAGAAAGGCACTATATAGATCTTTCTGTTTACCTCTGTATTTCATATCTCTATCTAGTTTGGTGTTGGCTACTTTTAACGTTTATTTCTCACTTTTGCGTGCATGCATTAAAAAAAAAATGCTTATGAGGCTAAAATTCACATTGTTTCTTCAGGAATGGTCATGGGATGGGTGATTGGTCCACAGTCATTTTCACCATGGAAATTTTTAATGCATTTCTATTGCACTGATTTAGTTATTTTCTTTTTCAGGACCCTGCTCCAGATGCTGTTCAGGAAAGATTTAAGGACTTATTAGCAGACTCACCTACAGGAATCTAGTAAGTGATGGGATAAATGGATGTGTTTTTTTTTTTCCTGAAGGTGCTAGTAGTTCTAATACATTTTATTCATGTTTTGGTCATATGATTGTTGCTTATTGTGTAGCTTTATTAGTCCTTGTTCAGAGATAGTTTAGTCCTGTGTTTAGAGCTAAGTTCTGTTGGCTTTATTTCTGAAGTTATGTCAAAAATGTTCCTTTTCATTATTCTCTCCCAGTGCATCTCGACGCAGGCCAATCAAAGGTGCGGCGGGTCGGCCTGTTCAGTACGCCTACCCCGAAACCCCTCTCAGCCCCATCACTCTGGAGCGACAAGAGGTGGAGAGACGCCTGGTCTCCCTCAAAATACAGATACTGGTGTTTTTCATTGTGGCCATAATTCTGTATGTCATTTATGTTTGTGTTGAGGACTATTCTTTTAACCCACTGTTGGCTTTAATAGATATCCTTAACCAGGGATTAGATACAGATGAGACTGGCACACAAGAAGTAGAAGAGTTTTTAGAAGTGGAGTAAGCCATTTGTTATATTGTCACAGTGAAATCCAATTGCATATAGCAAAAGTTTGTAAATGCTTTGTCTGTGTTATTTACATTTTGAAACTGTAATAACCAGTGTTATTTTATTAAAATGTTACTGTTTTTTGGAGATGGTTAATAAAGTTATTGCAATATTTTATTTAAAACACTTGTTTACTTTGTATTGTGAAACATGCAATTTATAAAATGTCAGGTTGTTTGTGCTTTTAAAGGTGCACTGGGTAACTTTTCAACCATATTCATGTCTCAATGCATGTATTTTCTTGAATGAAATGTTCCACAAGATGGATCTATTTTGCATCTATTCATTTACAGGTGTTCTAAAAAAATGTTAATAAACTAGCAGGCCCGTCTCTCCACAGATCTGACCTGTAACTTAGCCTGGTGGTACTGTTTTATGTCCATATATAAGTATGATTCCTTTATGTGGAACATTTCAGGAAAACTAACATCTCCATGTTAACAAATTAGTGGAACCTCCACTAGAAAAGTTACATAGTGCAACTTTAAAATCAAGTACTTTTATGTGTAAAAATATTCAATAAAGGATATTTTCAAATATTGTGGTAGCTCTCTTTTAAATAGCTAAAATTAATTATCCCAATCGTCCCATTATTGAATAGTGAAAATCAACCTGTTATAAGCCATGGCCCATTTGTGCTGAACCCTGTGTTCTTAATGGTTTAACAAAATGAACAAATTAGATATTATTTTGAAGGGATAGTTTGTCTGAAAAGGGGAATTTTATTTTGTTAATAATTTCACCACCAGATGTCAAGTTGTCCAGATACACTACTTTTTCATGTCCTGTTTTTACCTTTACTTGAGTACTACTAGGCTACCGCTACATGAAACACTGAAATGTTGCAAATTCCAAAGTCTTCTCATATTAAGGGAGTGGTTTACCCAAAACCCTCCAGCAGATAGCGCTGTTCCTCTCAGCTTGGGCTAGACTATTTCAGCACTCCAGTCACATGCCCAGTCTATGTTCAAGTACGAACAGTGCAGCTAGAATGACAGACAAGGGGAAAAAGTTTAGAATTGCGAAGTTTTTAAAGATTATAATTAGCTGCACCGTGTTGACAACAGTCGCGTTACTTACGGTGGCTGCATTACGGACTCTGTTTATGGACGTCAACGCAGGACTTCAACTTGCAAATTGGGAAAGGACAAACATTTCATTTGCCATAGACCACAATCAGAAAGAGCAACTTTTGGCTAATTTAAAGGGTGGGTTTGATAACACGGCATAGGCCTGCGAAGTGAAATAATAGTTGTACAGTGTTTGTAGTCATGATACGATTTCATGAAATATTATTCCTACAGAGGCGATCACGATCCGCACCGTGTCCTACTCGAAGACGGACTTAAATACATCGGCCCTGCTGCATTTTGACAGGTTCCTTCGGAAAGGTATAGTTTTCTATCGGTCTATTTTAACCACGAGAGCCGCGTATAAACAATGGACTCTTTGGTGAAAACTAACAATCCTCTAGCTGCACACATTAGCTAATTACGGTGGCCGAGAAGGGTCAGAACAAACGCAAACGGCGCAACAAACAAATGCGACAACACAACAAAAAGCCACAACAAACCAAATAAAGCCACAACAAACCAAAAAACCACAACCTAGCTCACATGACCTGTTCAAATTATCCACATTATATTACGTAAATGAAATAAGGAAGAGCAAAGTACAATCAAAAGAGGCATGCTGTGCAAAGTGCAGGGCTTATAACATAGCAGCCCTATGATTACATTGGCATAAAAAGTTTAGAATGAAAATAACAAAATATGTGGATGATTAAATGTCTTATTACTTTTCTCCCCTTTTTTATATGCTAAACTAAAATAAACTACCCTGAACTAAAGTAGCATATGTAGGTTACTGAATTTATTGGTGAGTACAAAATCTGTCTCTGGAGTTGGAATATTTGCTTGTTTTTGTTTTGTGTCATAATGTTCTGTTCTATTATATCAAAATAAAACATTGACCTCCTTGTATTTTTACCCA
>KN493336.1:3414-13982 GCA_000787155.1 Scartelaos histophorus | reverse complement strand
CTACAGTCTTCTCTTCGAGTCAAGTCACACATGAACTGGTGGCAGACTTCAGTCACCTGTTTTGGGTTCAAGGGTCACGCCCTGAGTTGGAGCCCTACATGCTGCTGGCTCATATTGATGTTGTCCCTGCCTCAGAGTCAGATGCCTGGGACCTCCCACCATTTTCTGCAGAGGAAAAGGATGGATTCATATATGGCAGGGGAACTATAGACGACAAGGGCCAACTTATGGTGAGATAAGATTAGTGAGCAAATAATAATGATAATATTAATACATTTGTTTTGCACTTTAGAGGCATGTCTGTTCAAGAGCCCATATTATGCTATTCTGTGATCTGTTATAATGGGGTTTCCTCATCAAATTGCAACCGGAGTTGTGTTTGTTTGATTCACACATTTTTAACACACAACACTGCGTATTTTGCCATTTTTCTCTGAAATAGAAAATACTCTTCCACCTTGTGATGCCATGTGGTAATACAGAAAGTGTTCCAATGTGTCATGACATTATAAGATGATTCAGAACATTTTAAGCTTTGAAGATGTAGACAGCCTAATGCAGGATTACACAAACATGTGAATGAAACATAACAAAATTCTGGATATGTTTTTGGCGACGCAACTACATTATGTCTCAAAAGTAATTTTGTGAAATGTATGTAATTAAGCCTTTCAGAGTGCTACACTCTAGTCATTATTAATTCCACACCTGGTGATGTTAGGCTATGCCTCTGTAGCCATAGCTGTCCTGAGGTAGACTGATGGAAGCAAGGCTGCCAGTCTGTATCATTGGCCTCACCGTCACCACCATTCATTTACAGCAATTACTTTGTACAGCAAGGTGGGTGAAGTGCAATGTTTACTGGTCTGGATGGCTGGATGTGAGTGCTCTGAACACCCTTTATTTGTCAAATGTATATGTGAAAGTAAATTCTCTTAAATTCTTTTCTTTCAGGGAATTCTGCAAGCATTGGAGTACTTGCTGATAAAAGGCTATACCCCACAGAGAGGATTTTACATAGGTCTTGGACATGATGAAGAGGTAGTGAATAGTATAACTACAAGTGGGGCAAATGATCTGTGTGGATTCATTTCTGAAATGTTTCACAGTTTGGCATTAAACTGAAATATCTTGCACTTTTTATTGCTAAAGTTATGCAATGCACCTTTAATCCATATTCTCACTATGCCACTTGAGAAGTTCTGGACATTAATTAATAATGCAGCTCAACAGTCCACTTCGAAATCCAGTTTTGGAAGTGCATTTTCCATTCCTTTTTCCCATAAAGATGCATACAGAAAAATTCTAGTTCAAAGCCATTGCGGAGGCTAACCAGCTATGTGTTAACTAACTGATAATCCAAAGTCCAAAAAGCACATTTAAAAAGAAGTATTCTGTTAAATGTTTTAATTTAACAGTTTATAAGGTTTCAGAAACAGATGTGAATAAAATGATATGTGCTGTGCGGATTAGTTACCACATAGCTGAGCAAGCTTTCAAACTTTTAATATTTATATTTTTTCCAGTCTTGGAAATGTATTTCTTTAACAGTGGGCAGTCACTGCTTAGCTCCTCTTACATTTTACCTGCCTCCCATCACAATTGATATAGACCTACAAAATATTGTTAGAAGAATGTGCTAATTGAGTTATTTTATTCTTTATAGGTTGGTGGTAAAAATGGAGCAGAGAACATAGTCAGAGTGTTGAAAGAGCGTGGGGTTAAGCTTTTGTTTGTCCTGGATGAGGGCTCAGTCATATTTGATGGAATCCTTCAGGGTCTCGATGGACCTGCAGCTATGTAAATATTACACTCATTTAATTAAAAATATCTTGGGCTCAGTCATTTAATTAATACCATGGAACACCTATTTCTAAATTTACAGGATTGCCACAACTGAAAAAGGGTGGGCAGTATTAAAGCTCAGTGTGTCGATGCCGCCAAGCCATTCAGCAATGCCTCCCCAAGAAACCACCATTGGCATATTGGCAGCAGCGGTTAAAAGGTATAGCAGTGTCATTTGTTTAGATCTTGCGTTTCTTAAGTAGAGTGTGTTGTTATACTTATTCTTTGGTCACCTGAGTAAATTGGTAACCTTTTAGGAAGGATCTATATCCACAGGACAGTAAGTTAAGTATTTATTCTTTCTTATGACTTCCTAAAGACTGTTTTCTTATTCAACGTCACCTCTTTGTTTTTAGCATTAAAACTGGGGTAACTTTTTAATAGATTTTTAAACTGATACCTTGGTCCTAGCTAGTTTTCACACACCCTTTTGCATATCTCTAGTACCAGTTGTGAGCATACACTGCTTTAGAGCATCTTTTTTAGATGGAGGAGACAAACTGGAGGCATTGGCCTAATGCAAGCAATCAGCTCTCCTCCCAAAGAGTTATGGTGCACCCAAAGATTCAATTTGTGATCAATGAAACAACTTTTACAACTGAGGGAAAGCAAATATTCTAATTTCCAAGTAAATAAGTTGACTATAAGGCTGAATGATATTGACAAAAATGTATATCTTAATTTTTTATTACTTTTTTTTTTGCTCTTTTGCATTTTGATGAAAATATTCATAATATATGTTACCAACACATCAGGAATGTGGTAAATGTACACGTACATGTCTTGGTTCAATTATTATCTCACAAAACAAGCCATAAAATTTACCTCAAAAGTGCAGAAATATCACACTTGTCACAATTGTTTGAGACTTCTAGTTGCATTTTGCACCATTTTAAAATGATTTCTCTTTACATAGACTGGAGGACAACCCAATGAAGCGTCTGTTTGGTCAGGGGCCTGAACATGGAATGTTAGAACATCTCGCCCATAAGGTAAAAGCTATTAACCATTGTGTTTGAATTACAGCAGTCCCACCTTTTACCGCTAATTATGTAATATTTAGTTCAGGTTCCCTTTAAATTTGATCATGTCAAATCTGTGGCTGTTTTCACCATTGCTTGCCAGGTAAATGCTGAAGACATTAGGTAAAATATATAAGAGTTAATATTTTGTTATTAAGTAATATGATTTTCTTTTCAGAGTCCTGGAAAAGAATGAGATAACCAATGCATTCGTGAGGACAACTACAGCTGTCACAATGTTTAATGGAGGAGTGAAGGTATAATGATTATATTTATGGAAAGAAAACAACATTTTAGCTAATTAAGTCCTAATTATGTTTTTTTGTACAGGATAATGTGATTCCTTCATATGCAGAAGCATTTGTAAATTTAAGAATCCACTCGGCACATTCACTAAAAGAGGTACAACACATTGTGTATATTGATGGTTGTTGATATACAAGGTAATATTAAAATGGTTCCATCCATCCATCCATTTTCTTCGGCTTATTTAGAAGCAGTCTCGGACACTTCCTCCAGCTCCTCCTGGGACCTAGAGGCATTACCAGGCCAGCTGAGACACAAGGGGCCTGATCTTGCCCCTAGCTCTAGCACAGGTGTGGGGCGTGGAGCTTTAAACAAGAGGTGTGCTGTGCCTGAATCTCAGGTGGAGTGGAGAGTGGAGTAGACTGAGGGCGGGGTGTGGCGCATTCACTGAATTGCCAGAATTGTAAAAATAAATATCAAACTAGTCCACTGAAAAACAACAACATTTGTGCGCTGTCCAGATGCCCTCGTGCAGCAGAGCACAGCCCCTCGCCTGCTTTCTGTATTGGCTTAGCACTGCAAAGCTGCAAATTCACATGAGCCAGTTTACAACAATATCCTAAAGCAGGGGTGTCAAACATACGGCCTGGGGGCCGGATCCGGCCCTCCAAGAACTTTAATCTGGCCCTCAGCTGATTTTCTACTAAAATATTTAAATTATATTTTCTATTAAAATATTGGTAATTTTCTGCGCCTCTTGGCATGGCAGCGTCTCCAGTGACTTTGCCTGGTCACCTACCTCCAAATGAAGACTTGTCTTGTTCCAAACGCTCTTAAAGGACGATCGTTTTGACTGTTGACCGTAATAAAGGGTTCCTGTGGGGTCTTAAAGTCTTAAAAGCACTGAATTTATGAATTTAGAAATAATACCTTAAAAAACCTTGAAAAAGTCTTGAATTTTTATATCTTGGTCTTAAAATTTGTATGTATGTATGTAACTTGTATGTAACAGTATGTAACTTCTCCGTATCGCATTTCTCCTCAAAAGTTTAATTCGGCACGGTGGCTCTCCTCAAAAGTTTAATTCGCGGCACGGTGGCTGAGTGGCAACACTCATGCCTCACAGCAAGAAGGTTACGGGTTCGATCCCCGGGTCGCCCGTGCCTTTGGAGTTTGCATGTTTCCTCCCCGTGTCTGGATGGGTGTTCTCTGGGTACTCCGGTTTCCCCCCATCAGCCAAAAACATGCAACACCCTATGAACAGTGTACAATCAGGGACCGTCAGGGAGTCCCTCCCTCCTGTGGGTCACCACCTGCAGAGGGGCTCATAGGGTCTGGGTCTGGTGCACAGAGTAATGCGACCCAGCTGGATTAAGCGGGACAAGATGGATGGAGTTTAATTTGTCAACCACCATTATTCGGTTAAATAACGTGGCCTAAATAATTGCTGTGGAATTTATCGTCAGCTGTTCATGTAAGTTAACAGCTGTCAGTGTGACTGTATTCAGCCTGTATATTTGCCTATAGCTTCGCCAATAGCCTTAAGCAGCGTTTATGTTGTTGTCTTGAATCCTTTAAGTGTCTCTCATGACAGTAACATAATCAGCAATGTTCCTACAAGACAAAATACACTTTTTATCAGTCTAAATAATAGAAACAACACAATGAATCTTTATGGAAAATCAGGAGCAAATTGCTCTACAAGTCATAAAAAGTTATAATTTAATTATTTGATCAATCAAAATCTATTAAATAGATTTGTGTTTCGTTGTACAAATATTTGGACTTATTGCTATATTTGAGGTATATGTGCCACAAGTTTTTTTTGATCCGCCCCCTTGGGATCAAAGTAGGTTGGTAGTTTGACACTCCTGTCCTAAAGTGAGTTTTCTTACCCTGTCTGCGGACATATTGCCAGATTTCCTCACATTCTTGTACCCTTTCTGTCATCAGCTCCATTTCATTCATGACCAAATTATTCCTATTGCTGCTTTGATTAGTTTATAACGTTAGTCACCAGTAGGTAGACTAGCATCAGAACCGTAAAAAACTCCACACAGTGTCGAAACCGGACTCAGAGATCAGCTATTTATTTTACTAAGCTCAGGACTGTTCCAAAAAATTCAGGTCTAAGCTGTTGTCCCCAGTCCCGAATCCAGCCCTAAATGTCCCGAAAATGACACTCAAACAGAATACTGATTAGTTATTTTCTGATAAACATTAAAAACTGTTTGTAGAGAGGTTGAGACGACTGGTCGCTTCCTATGTCAGTGAAGAGCATCTGATGCAGACAGAACGCTGCTTCACAATTTGCGGATGAGCAGTACGCAGCAAGCACTGGCGCGGTTTACAGCAAACAGCAGAGATGAGATCTCATGTATTACAATGATTTAAACAAACATTGAAAGTAACTAATTATACCAAATGCTACAAAAACAAACACTTAATTATTAGGTCCAGAGATCGAGTGGTCTCATTTTGACCTCAAGACCTCCTCGTACGGACACTTGAAGTTGCGTTATGTAACTTTTCCGGTGGAGAGTCTGTTAAATGCTTTGTTAAATGCTTTTGCTTCATGGAGAGGTTAATACTTTGTCTTGAATATTTCACAGTATGGTGTTAAACCTAAATCTATCTCCATGGAGAACAAAAAAGGCCCAAGCTGCAGGTTGAAACTGTGGAGACGTCACCCTAGCTGTTTAATATCATACTGTGGAACATTCCAGTCAGAGCAAAGGCATATCCATAGAAACAAAAAGTTACATAGTGCACCTAAATTAACCCAATTAAAGTTTGTATTTGTCATTATCAATGGCTCTTGTTGTAAATGTTTTAGATGATTAAAATGGCTTAATATCAACACACACAAATTATCATCTAGGCCTATGAGTTTGTGAAGACCACCATTGGAGACCCTCGTGTGAAGATGGAAGTTGTTAATGGATATGAGCCATTGCCTATCAGCCCCTACGATGAAACATCTTTTGGATATCAACTCATTAAGAAAACAGTTCTGGACCTGTATCCATCTATGACTGTTGTTCCAGGTAACAACTAAATAAAATCATTTTGTTTCATACATTTCATTTAAGTTCAGGGGTGTCACAATTTTGAATTTTATTGAAAATAATGAAATCAACTGTATTAAATTTACATAATTCTTCATTATTTGATGTATTTTTCATCAAATCTGCCTTAACTTTTTGGGCGGAGGGATTCAATTAGCTGCTTGTCTCCATGGAGATGTTACTGTTTTGCATAGAATGTTCCACAGTACTGCTTTAACTTGTCTAACTCCATGGTGACAAGCGGTTACTACTTTTTTTCCCTTATTTTTATTGTACAGGGCTATGTGTTGCAACTACAGACAGCCGACACTTTAAAGACCTGACCAGTGGCATATATCGCTTTATGCCTGTCTGGTTTAAACCTGGTGATGCCAAAAGGTAAGACTTTGACATCAAAATCTTTTTACCTTACATTTTATTACCTTACCTTTTAACCATGTTATAGATATTTCTCCTTATCATTTACTCACCAAAATTGTATTTGGAGTTATTCGTGCATGTTTGAGCTTTAATTGCTTATTTTCAAGACACCATTTTGTCGATCTACTCCCTTTTTTTCTGCCATCGGTATAAGCCCACTACTCTAGCTTTGTTCTCCAATTTTATTTCCCTAATCTGTGGCAAGGGTAAGATTTGGCAGCAAAAATTGGTGGCTCCCTACTGTTATGTGCAACTACCTGTTTGAGGTGCCAACAACTTCAGGTTACTTTGTTGTGGTGTCATTTATTGCTATTTCAGCTTCCATTGGACACCATAGTTTTCTAATGGAGAAGTTAGCAGGCTTGTTTCTTTCATTAAGGAATTTTAGATGAATATTGCGATTTAAAATGTCCAAATGATGACATAATGATCCATGGGTGACACAGATTATAACTATATAGTAGACACAAGTACAATAGATTTTCTTTAAACATCGCTGCTTTAGAAATAACATTCACTCTACTCTTTGTTTTAGAATCCATGGCATCAATGAAAGGATATCCAAAGAAAACTATGAGGACGTTGTACAATTTTACTTCACATTTATCCAAAATTGTGACATTAAGAAACTTCCAGACCCACACGGCTCTTTTCATGAGCTGTAGTGATATAATGGTTAATTTTTAAATTGTAAATTAAAAAAGGCTTAAATATGATATATTCTGTTGCTTCATTTATATTAAACCACCTACTCTAATCATGAGAAATAAGACTAGGGCAGACTCATAGACTGTATAAAAAAGTGGACTAAGTGAGTGTAACGTCACCCACAGCGTTCAGCGCCGCTCAAATGAGGCTCACGATGCTTCACAGTTACAGGATCTGGAGCCAGGCTCTATGTTATGAATAGGATTTTTTGACTAACAAAATAGCAAAAAAAAAAATCAGGATCATGTAGAGCGGGTTAATAAGAACATTTTAAGACCAAGATGACGAGGATCACTGCAGCTGGTACAAAGAGAAGAGCGACAAGATCCTAATGTAAGTCAATGGGAGCCAGAGTCAGAAGGAGCCGGAAGAGCCTCCTGGAGCACTTCCTATTTGGCACGCGGCGGCTAGCGCGTTAGCTCTGTCCATTCATATATACGGTCTATGGACAGACGCTAAAAATATACCATAACACATTCATAAGGATTTATGTATGTTTTGTGACTTTATTAATTACAAGTTTTAATAAATATTAAGAATAGTTATTATCAGAATATAATTCAATATATATAGAAAATGTAAATAGAATATTGATTATATACTTTAATGCTGATGTTAAATAATACAATCTTAATATAATAAACATTGCAATTGTAATGAATTTAAGGCCAACAGAATTGGAGTAGGATCATAAGTTCAGACAGAGGGCAAGGGCTAATATAATTATATGAGGAGGTTAGGGATGTCACAATATCAAATTTTAGTATTACAGTTTTTGTGAAAATTATTCACAATTACTGACATGTAACAAAACCAGAAGTGAAATCAATTTTTTATTAATCTGATAATGAAATCCCTAGAAGAGGCGCTATTTTTTAATGAAATCCATAAACAGAAAATCTACAAATGTTACACCCAATTGAAGTTTGTTAGTTAATGTGCCCACAAATCTCAGATGTGCGGTCATGACATTTGTAAGTTGTTCTGGTAGTAATGAATCACACATTACCTCATGCAACTTAATTGAAAAAAAAAAAGTTTCAATTGTTCAATAGTTTCAATAATTAATTTGTTCAGAGAACAGAGAAGATGTGTGTCATTGTGATTTTTTTTTTCTTTGTGGATATCTTATAGATGTGTTAGTTACTACCACATTCTTTTGAACTTTGTTACAAGACGAGAGAGACTTTTTGGTACAGCTACAGTTTGGTATTGAATAAATTGGTGTATTTCTGATTCTAAAAAGTGATCATATTAGGGACAAGATACACTTCCATATATTGACAACACTGCATTTTGCCATGGAATGTAAATTTACAAATGTTGAACCTGATCATGAACACTCATGCCTGACAGCAAAAAGGTTACGGGTTCGATCCTTGGGTCGCCCGGGCATTTCTGTGTGGAGTTTGCATGTTTCCTCCCCGTGACTGGATGGGTTTTCTCCGGGTACTCCAGTTTCCCCCATCAACCAAAAACATGCAACACCCTATGAACAGTTTACAATCAATTCCTCCCTCCTGTGGGCTCAGCACCTGCAGAGGGGTTTATAGGGTCTGGGTCTGGTGCACAGAGTAATGGGCAGCGTACTGCCCCCGTGACCCAGCTGGATTAAGTGGGAGAAAATGGATGGATGAACCTGATCATTTCTATTAGTAACTAGGCCCTAAAACTCATTGTGTTTTCAACTATTTTATTTGAGGGTTAAGATTTTAGTGATTAATTGACATAGGTAAATAAATAAATACATGCATGTACCGTTCTGTCTCACTTTGTATAATTTCTTAAAGGTACACTATGCAATTTTTCTGGTGGAGAATTGATCACATGAGTGTCACCATGTTAATGATTTGCTTGCACCTTTTCATTTTTTCAGCCATCTTTTTGAGATGGAAGAGTTTTCTCTATTCAGTTATTTTACTTTGACTTTAAGATCAGGCCAGGGTCCTTTGACTTTAAGATCAGGCCAGTGGCCTCCAATTCCAGTACCTGGTTCAGCGTGTCAGGGCAGGTGATCTGTACATGCAGGCGCAGTTCAACTGGGGTCAAAGCTTGCACAAGCTCACTTTGGATCGCACCCGGCAAAGTGGTATATTCACGCCTGCCCAGGCTGTCGATCTCATGGGCCAGAGACAGGAGCAACTCATCTGGCTGCCTTACATAATTCTTGAATCCACAGCACAAAGAGTCTTTTAGATTAACACTCCAAAGCTCCCACCAGCGTAGCATAGTCCTCTCTCTCCTCTGGGTCAGGAGCTGCATCTCAGGGACATCGCTATTTACTCTGCTTTCATTCTATTCCAGCAGAAGAAAGCAGAAAATGAAACCAGTTCAAAGTGTGTGAGGTACGCCCAAATGACACATAAAATGAAAAGAATTAAATGCGATATATTCTGTTGCTTCATTTATATTAGACCACTTACTCTAATCATAAGAAATAAGACTATGGTACTACTATAGAGATAAACCACACATTCATGAGTATTTTTGCATGTTGTTTGACTTTATTAATTACAAGTTTTAATAAATAGTATAGAACAATTATTATCAGATCATAATTTAATATATTGAGCATTTAATCAGAATCAGAATTATATAATTTTGTGATTGATGCCCATTAAGATTATTAGAAATAATAAATAGTAATAATCCTAAATAAAATATGATTCCAGACAAATACATTTTGAATACATTTCCAGCCTAAAGCACTTTGAATTTTGTGTAATTAGGTTGATATAATATGTGCATACAAATAAAAATCGCAATACATTTAGCTTTGTATTTTGGAGCTGAAGTTGAAATAATAATGTTAACCATTTATAAGTTTGATATTTCAGTTTGCTGATTCTATAATGTGATTTTTGTCATAGTACCAGATTAGGGGCAAAGGCCACTTCACTCTATTAGTAACTAGACCCAAGATCTCACTACATTTTCAACAAAGATTTGACTTGAACAATATGAATCTGAACTCCCCCATCTGTATACATATTATTTTAAATTGTAGTGATTAACTGCCATATATGTAAATAAGTAAGGATATATGAGCAGGTGTTATGTGTGGCTACAGAATGCTTCTCAGGTAAGTTATGAAGGGGTTAAATCCGTTCCGGCAAAACTGTTCAGTGTAGTCATCCAGATCCAGAGCCCACACACATGCTCCCCCATAGCCATTAGCAACAATATGTGCCACCTGAAAAAAGAAATGAGACACTTTTAAAAATAATCTTTGTGAATATATTACTATATTTCTATTTCC
>JACN01079925.1:0-27836 GCA_000787155.1 Scartelaos histophorus | reverse complement strand
TTTTCCAGGAACAGATAAAAGTATAGGTCATAACTTACCACATAATTAATTGGCCCCGAGCAAGCTTTCAAAGTTTTAGTTTGAAGAGTATGTCTTTTCCTTTTTACATATGGAATGGTATTGCTTTACCTTGAATGTCCCAGAGTATGGCATGAAACTTATCTATGTATATGGAGGCAAACAGATGACTCTAAATGACCAGTCTACAGGTGAGATTTGTGGAGAGGTGACCACATTCAAGTTATTTTTCAATTATCAGTAAAACGCCTCTAAATTTACTGAATGCAGGACTGGGTTATTTTATTCCGTACTTTGGAACATTCCAGGCAAAGCAGTAACATCTCCATGGAAACAAGTGTGCGGCACCTTTAATGCTTCAGGATGTTTTTTGTACCATTAACTGAAACCTCATTTTAAAACAATATTAAATTGCAAATAACACTGATTTTGTGTGTTTAAAATTGAGCAAATAATACTTAGTGATTCTCTGTCCTGTAGTAGATTTGACTGGGAGCACTTCACTTTTGTCTCAGTACGCCGTGAGCCTCCATTTGGTCCAACCTACGAGACTCTGAAAAGGTTAAAGTTCGACTTTTGTCCTGAATTTTGTGTTCCCCTTTTCCCTCTTTGTCTTAGAATTCTTACAAAGATTTTTCTGAAAGCGCAGAAACCAAAACTGTCACTAGTTTAACTCCCGTGGAGTTTTTGCATTGTATCATGAAAAAGTATTGTGAGTCAAGGTTGGTATTAAGCTTGAAGTGTTATTCTGTAAAGGAAGAAAAAGACTTATTTAAATTTTCCAGTAATGTTTTGTTTAATCTTTTAGTTTAAAGGTGCTCTTTTTGGGTGGGCTCAACCCTCAGACAGTTTATAGTTTAGTTTATTTGGACTTATTTAGTGTCATGTACTGTATAGTTGGTGCCCAACCCACATGAGCTTATAAGACTCATGAATAAATACGCAGACATATCACACATCAAACATAACTCTTCCTCTTACAGAGGTCCCAGGCTTTCAGCACAAACTGAGCCAGTTTGAAAACATAACATTGTAGACATGACAAAGAAACCATAAGGTACATTGGACATCAACTGACAGCGCAGGTCATGATACAAAGGACAGTTGTACAGAAAATGTATTTCATTTTCAATGACCTTTAAGTCACACAGAGCACATGTGCTCCTCCTCTGGGACTGGTGGAAGCGTCTCGTCTCCAAAGCCGTGGGCAGAGTCCCATACCTGAGCTGGACACATACTGACCTCTGACCTCTGCTCAAGTTCAGAGTGACATAAGGCTCAGGATCAAAACTGTCTTTAATTAAAATATATGTTCTTAATACTCCTTTACATAAGATTTCACTGTGCCACTTCAGTATTTCACTGTGCCACTTCTGGCAATACTGTTTATACTTGTCAAAGTGCATTTTCCTGGCTTGTCTGATACTACAGATTAACTTATTTCTATAAATAAACTGGAGATCTGCATCCTCAAAGATTTTCTCAACCTGTCTACTCCATGACGATTTATGCAGCAGACTCCAGTAAATACATGTTTGGTCAGTCTTGTGTCTGGCATATTAACCAACCTATTCCATAACTACACCATATCACAAGGTCTTACTTACTGTCTTACTTCACAGGTTCCCAGACAAAACAAAACACAACTCCAGGGATGTTTTTGATAAGGTAACAACATTATAACATGACTTAGACTTCACAAGAGTCCATTTTGTGTAATATAGGAACTTTAACATTACCAGTCACTAAGAAAAAGAAGAAGGAGTCAAACTTTCAACATTTTACAAGAGCAATGACAGTTACTAAAATAGCCCAATACTGAACCCTCTTCTCTTCAGATTTCAGGGCAGCACAACCTGTACAGTTTCAGAGTTTCAGATTCACAAGTCAATGAGCAGCGCCAATCTCTTCACAGCCTCTCCCAACCCTCTCCGTCTCAAATAAAACCTCTTTATAAATGTATGTATATGCACAGTAATCCTCAGAGCGCAGTGAAAAATTGACTACGCTCACTATATAACTCTTGCATGTTATGGGCTGGCTAAGTGCGCATATACACACAAAATAAACCATGAGAGACTCACAGATGTCGGCTCGTCAGCCCCGTAGACAATAAAGAGACGCAACAGCTTTCACCAGTGATTTTACATTCATTTCATGCATGAGGCCACAGTGATCCGAGAAGCATCTGGGCTGGTCCAATAGAAGCTTAAGTAGAGTCTGTAGTCGCCCGGGGCACTGTGAGGTTTGCATGGTTTTATTAGAGGATGCCAAGGGTGCCCTCTTTAATATTGCCAGTGAGTAAGCAGGAATCAAGTGCCCAGTCAAATGCATCACTGGCAACTCAATCCAGGCATCGACTGAAAATTCCTGTATAATGACAAAAAATAAGGTGTAATCAAGCCTGTACCGGATTTTGTATTTATTTTTTCATGTATTTGCTTTGCCCAGTACAGATTAATGGTATTAGCCGCTCTTGGGGCAAACTAAGATAACTGTGCACTGTCTGCATCTAATGAGAATGACGCATTTTATTACATAATATCAGCATGCTAGTTGTTGTTAGCGCTGGTCTCTCACATTTTTCAGGTAACATATGTTCCACAGTGAGGACCTGTAGACCCGAGCGCGGACGCCGTTTACGTCATTGGCTAATGTCCTGAGCAGGTCAAACCCAGACTATGGAGGCTCTGTAGACTCTTAAAACACGCTCATAATAACAGAAAAGATATTTAACCTTTTATACCTTCAATTAGCTTTTGGTGTGGAGTAAAAAATTCTACAGAGAGCATAACCTGATAACATCGGCAACAGCGCTAACTTAGACCTTATTAAGTTTGTCATGAGCTCCAAGGATGAGCGTCTTTTTACAGGCCTCACTGTGGTAAAAAGTAATGAATTAGAAAAGTATAAGTGCTTTAATCAATTACTTATGGTCAAGATCATTATATGTTTGACATTTAAAAGCTAAATATCGGTATTGGATCGGATCCCCCCCAAAATGATATCAGAACACCACTACTCTGGATCATTGCAAACCATTTTTCAGAGAGTAAAATCAGGTAGAGCATCTCTGTTTTTCCAAAAGTGTATGGCGAAACTGAAAACTGAAAAACTATTTTACCATTCATTGTGCATCTTTTAAGTTGTAATGTCAGATGTCTGTAATTGCCCGATTATGCTGCAAAATATAGGGCTGTTTACACTTTTATTTGTCTCATTATAATTACATTTTAGTTACACAAATATCCAGTAATGACCCTTTTACAATCTTAAACCCACAGAAACCCAAGCTTAATTTTTACTGACCAGCCATTTCAATTAAAATACATCTGTGCGTTTGATGATAGAACCGCTCACTTACGACTCTCTAATTTGTTTTCACTGCACGGAGCTGAAGTTGTACCACAAACAGACATTTGGACGATGCCTCTTGGGCTTTCTACCCCATTGTTTTTGCTATAGAGCTTTGGATGAGTCTATTTCAGACCATAGTAAACAACAGCTCGCCTAATGGGGTGGATTCAGCCTCTGCTTGAGTTTGATAGGCTGTAATTGACTGGAACAATTGCACAAGCGTAATGCATTGGGAGGCTTCAATTACATGGAATGACTTATAGACGTGTCTGTTGGAGTTTGTTGACGACTATCTCCAAACAACGGCTTAAATCAAATTATATATTAGTGACTTTAGAGATGTCTTTGGTTTTGAAAAGTAAATGCTGTTTTCTTCATGTCTTTCATAATGTTGTTGTGTATAATTTGTAAAATGTTTAAAGGATGTTATAGAATAGGCTTTTAAGTGCAGTGGAAGAATGAAACGAAGTAAAAGTAGTAAAATACTGTACTTAAGTAAAATTTTTAGATATTTGTGCTTGACTAAAGTACATTTTACTGTTGATACTTTGTACTACTTTACTTCAGTACATTTGAGAGTAGGCATCTGTACTTTCTACTTCACTACATTTTTGAACTGGACTGAAAAGTAAAAGTATTTTTATTACATGCTTACACCTGCTGAAAAGGCACATTCATAATTTGAGCAAACAAAAATATACTAATAAAAAACAAAAACAAAAAAAAAGATTTACTTAATACTTTTACTTTTTACTCTTCAATTACATTTTAAAACCCATACTTTAATTCTTTTACTTGAGTAGATTATTTTTTCATGTGATACTTTTCCTTGAGTATTTTTCTGCTCAGGTATCTGTACTTTTACTTAAGTAACAAAATGGAGTAACTTTTCCAATGTTGGAATGTTCCACACTATGGCATTACATTTGGCTTTACAAGTATTTTTATTACTAATACCTTAAATAGAATACAATACAATAATATTTCTGTGGAACATTCCAAGCAAAACATCTCCACAGAGAGTAGCTGATGTCTGATCCTCCAAAGGTGCATAGTGTCACCTGCATGATTCCATGGAAACAGAAAGTTAAAACCATACTTTGGAACATTCTCCAGAGATACGTTTTATTATATGTGGAACATTATAGCTGAAAGAACACATCATCAACACATTTTATTTAATTGTGAAAGGCACACAACTTACTACACACTTTACAGTATGCACCTTTTAGCAAAAAATTAAAATAAGCTTTTTGTTTTTATTGCCCATGTTTTTCTACATTTATCAGTTGCATTTACTAGAGTAGCCTTTTAATAAATCTGTGCTCCACTAGTTTGTATAGCATAAAGTCAACATGTGAAATATTATAGGCAAACGAACAAAATTTCCAACATTTCCAAACAAGCAAGAGCCAGGTCAAATATGAGTTAAGTTTGTGGTGATGCAAGTCAGCTCACTGTGAGAAGGTTTTCAGTGTGTAAACAACCCAAATGAAAAACAACGCATATTTAAACACAAATGGCTAAAAAGTCATATACTGAGGCTTTAGAATGGAAACACATTAGCTGAAGTATAAAAATCCCAAAGTGTGTAGTAAGTAGTGTGCGTTTTATAATTGCATAAAATGACTTTCCTTTGGCGCTGGTCGGAGCTTATATCCAACGCTCTGGGGGTAAAATAAATGAGTGCTTTTTCTCTTGGATGTAGATGGGCCCTTGAAGATAACTGCTCATTAAACGGTGTCATAAAAGTCATCTGTGGTTTGGCCGATTGTCTCCTCCTCAGAGCTGTCACCGTGATCAGAATAATCTGTCCTCATTTGTCAAACTATTCTGTTTTTAGCACTTATTGACTGTGTAGTGTTTCTTTGCTAATCACTTTTTACAAGTGCTATCTCACATATGGTTATGGTTCTGATTTTGATGTATGTTTGGGACACAACAATTAACTACAACTACCAAGACTTTAAATTTAGAGTTACTATCTCCAGTTGATTTTATAAAGTAAAAGTTTGCTCAATTTGGAAAAAAATCTGTTGCAGACAATTAAATTGTCTGCAATGTCTTTCAATTATTTAATTTACTTGAGCTCTTGTTTATGACTTTTCCAAGTTTTGTCATTGTGTGTTTGGGCTATACACTTCACACACCTTGCATAGTATGAAGGTGATGGTCGGAGGGGCCAGTGGCACAGATTGACAGTCTTATTTCCATCAGTCTGCCCTGGGGTAGTTCTGGCTACAATGTCCCACCACCACTGAGTGTGGATTGAATGAGTTATGACACAATGAGGCACTTTGACAAGCCTGTAAAGCACATTACAAGTGGAATTTTTTAAACATTTTTTCACAGATTATTATTTTGATAGAAATACACAATTTTAAACCCAAAGATATAATCATGTTTTTCTTTTTTTTATTAAGTTTTGAACTGAAATACAAAAGAACAAAGGCTGAGACTCCCATAGTCAATTCACATCAGGTTATATTGAAAATAGCACAACACTATTGTAAGGGAATCCACACAGAGGTGTGCTAGAATTTTCAGGTTCAGTGGTTATCAAATTAATTCATTACATCAAACTTTTCACCTAAGATTACCACTCTTCATTAAAGTAATTTACACTGTGAGATAATTGAGGCTGTTTATTAAATCAAACATTTCAGCTCCTCAACACAGAATCTCAGGCAAAATTGTCCCAATTTCCACAACTTTTCTTTTTGGCGTTTGTGAAAGGACTTGTGACTGGACTTGTCCTTGCATCGCCCCTTTACAGTGTCAGTCAAAATGCACTTTTACACCCTCCATCTTGTCTGGGGGCATGTTTGTTGCTGGGGGCGACAGACCTTGCCCCAGAATGCTTTCATTCTCCTCTCTGTGTTTTTTGGTTGAGGAAGTGTGTAGGCGCAGGGCTCCCGGGTCAGGCTGACATCTCCACAACAGAAAACTGCAAGTGCATTTTACTGAGTTTTACTTTTTTCGGCAAAAGTGGTATTATTTAGTTGGTAATTTTGAGAGATTTTGAACATGGCTAAGACCAAAAGTTTTCAGTTGCAATTACTGGATCAGAAATGGGTTGAAATCTGATTTTGAATTGGGAATAAACTATACACTTAACCTTTAAAAGTACAGAAATATAACTTTTTCTTAATTTTATACACTTAATTATGTTGTATATTTTGCGTATCTCAAAAAAAAATTGGACCACCTGCTGTTTGTCTTATTTTGTAATAACCGTATCCTTGAGTACATTGTATGGCTCATCCCCACTATGTTTAGGTTGAGGCAGAGCTATTGAATACAGTGATTGAGTCTGCTGTATTTCATTGTAAGATAATCAGCAAGTGTGTGTTAGCATGCTAGTTGTTGTTCTTGCTTGCTTTGTATTATTTTGAATTAACAGTATCCTTGAGTACAATGTGTGGCTGGCTCCTCCCCCATCTTTTAGCCTGAGGCCCTGGCCCCTCCCCCCTCTGTTAGGTCTGAGGCAGAGCAATTGAATAAAGTGATTGATCGGCTTCATTTCCAGAGGAGGAAGTGGATGCATTGATTTGGGCGTTTCATTAAGTCTTTGGTGACACATGTGAAGCAGAGGTGACAAAAAGCTTCTGACAGCTGGTTTTCACTCTCCACTGACCGTTTTGTATTTTATAAGATTTGTGAGAGAGGGTATTTTTAGTAGATGACACACTAAAGAACACACATTGTTCTTTTCCCCCCTTGTAGTATTTAGTGATTAATTTTTCACTGGGTAATTTTACTCATTTTTGTTCATTGTTTATTAAACCACAATATTAAAATCACTAGGGTTGTTCTGGTACTGATATCGGCAAAGGATCAGATATCACACATTTGTCAGGTATTATTATCAGCGAGCAATTCACAGATCCGATACCATTCTATTTTCCTGAATGAAGACCTGTAGATGCAAGCAGCCACTGTTGACGTCTGTGGCTAATGCTACCACTACCGCTCAGAGCAGGTTAAACACAAACTCTGGAGAGAGTGGTAGAAAGTGACAAAGTAATAAAGAAAAAGTCCTAAAATCAGCACTACAACAATACATTTCTCTTAATACTTTATTCCTACAATTTTTATTTATTCTGGCTGATTTTCATTAAAAATAGCCTTTTAGCTTTTTTTTTTTTTTTTTTGCTTTTGTACTGTAACAAAATTGAGTAGCCGTACACTATGTGGTATTGGACTGGTATCGCTATCGGCGAGTACACTAATGCCAAGTATCAGATCGGATCCCAAAACAACACAGGACATCAGAACAACACAAAAAAACACAAGTCCCATATTATGCACAATGGATTCATGTGAGATTCATCAAATCTGTCTACATCTCCAAAGCTCCAAAACCTCTGTTCTGCCTTGTGATGTCATGTAGCAGTAGTTTTCAAGTTCTACATCTACCTTTTACCTGTAGGCCCTGTCCACACGTAGCCGGGTATTTTTACAAACGTATATCTGCTGTCCTCCGTTTTGTAAAATGTTCGCGTCCACACACATCCGTTTTATAAAAAAAATCACATCCACACAGAAACGCATAAACGCATATTTTCGGGGTGGAGGTACGTTTAGCTGGGTTAAAATTAAGACTTTCAACACTGATAGTCTTCTTTGCTCCTCCGCAAGAAGCAGGAGTTGGTGTTGTAAAATAAAACAAGCAAAAAGCGCTTGCATTATAGAAACAAGCAACAGAGTTCTCAGCCGATCCATGCTGTCAAATGTGTAACATAAACAAGGGCGCACATGTAACGTACAGGCTTTGTCGCAATTAGTGACGTTTAAAACGCAAAAAGCCAGTTATTCGTGTCCACACTCAAACGCAAAAACGGAGTTTTGGCCAAATCTTCACTTTGGTCGGAGTTTTAAAAAAGTTTCGTTTTAGGTGAAAAAAACTCCGGGGGGGTGTGGATGATAGGCCAAATCGAAGGAAAAAATATGCGTGTTAGCAGATAAACGGGTACGTGTGGACAGGGCCGTAGTTAGGTAGAGATTCACAATTCTAGGGCTGGAATGTGAAAGGTGTGTGTAGTTTAAAAACCCAGTGGAGCATTTCCTGCTTTACCACGACATCACAAGGTGGAACAGGGTGTTCTTAGTTTGAATGAAACAAAACACAACAAACGGGTATGTTTTTAATGAGAAATGAAAATATACCTTAACTGACAGTTGAAAATGTGCAGAAAATACAGAGAACTTGTATCTGTCTCTCTAACTTAATACTTCCTTTATATTACACTGTTATTAGAATAGTTTTTGATCAGATGGCGAATAGAGCATGTCCATACAAATGAGTCTCTTATCCCAAGTGGCATTATCAGATCTGATTAATATTAAAACCTCACATCGTTCCATATGCAAATGCGAACTGTATAATTTAGGTCTGAATAAAACTCATAAAATTATCATTCGTAAATTCTTGGTCCAACATGCTGCATCCTAATCGGCTGTGATGTCTACAAACTGTTCTCCTTGTCAATGTGAAGGAGGTTCAATGTGCTCAAATTACATCAAAATAGTGCTTACAGGAATATTAAAACTGGGGTATCTGGCTTTATTCTTGTAAATTAGTGGTTTTCATATTCTAGCATGTGATGCTATACTCCCATGGGGGCAAGAGACTGTTTCCCTATTGATTACATAGTGCTTTTACCATGAAATATCCAAAAGGTAAATTCACAAATGTTGAATCTGATTGTTTCTATCAGTGACTAGACCCAAGAACTCACTGTATTACAACAACAAATCTGCATTTAAGCAAGATTAATTTTCACCACCCCCATCTATATTAAATATTATGGTAATGGTCATATTTATATGCAGCGCTTTCCCACCTTCAAGACACTCAAAGCACTTTACATCAAGGAACTACTCACAGATTCACACACCCATTCATACTCCAGTGCGCGCAGGCTCTGGGGACGAGGTGGGTTAAGTGTCTTGCCCAAGGATACAACCACAGCGTTCATCTGTGGGAGCTGGAATCACCCTAGCTAAACTGTTGTTTAGTGGATCTGACCTCTAAACCATTGATGTTTACATCAGGAGCGAGATTCAAACCGCCAACCTTCTGTTCTGTGCAGAAACGCACTACCACCTGAGCTACTGTCGCCCATTATAGTCCTATAGAATGTCTTCTTTGTTTATTTATTTAAAACAAGGACAGTGCAGAGAAAACAACTCAATCTCAGAGAAAAAACATGCTCTAATGATAACATTTAATAAAAAACAGTGATTCCTTAAAATAACCGCACTCCATTTCATCATTAAACATTTAAAACAATCAAAATTCATGAATTCTAATTTCCATACACACTAAATCCATCATTACCTTCTAAAAATATTACTAAGAAGATTAGAACCAGTAAATCACAAATCTGACCACAAATGTAATTTTTTTTTTTTTTTTTTTTTTCCCCTATATTTAAATGGGATTTTTTTTTTTTTTTTTTTTTTTTATTCCCAAAATGATGCAGCCCTGTTCTAAACTGGCTACACAGACTTTCAGAGAACCAGCCCTGCACATCTGTCTTTGAAAACCAATCTGTAAAAAACATGACTGTGAAAAGCTACAAGGTTACGTAATTATTTGTTTGAGAATGTCAGTCCCACCACCAACCCCAACTCAAAACTCCTCCCCAGAAGTCGCAGGTGACAGGACCCACCCGATCAATACTTCATTAATGTTACAAGATTGAGGCACTAAGAGCAGTCGATTCCAATGAGGCGCAATGACAAAAAGCACAACCAAACTTGTACTAGTACACTGACTGAAGCCAAGATAAAATACAACCACTTAAAGACGCAATACGGAACTTTTCTGGTGGACGCTCCGTTACCGGATTTGTCTGTCTTTGTCTGGAAGGTTTCACAGTGTAGTATTAAACCTTTCTATCTTCATGGAGACAAAACCATGTTACAGGTCAGATCTGTGGAAAGGTGACCCCACTCACAGTCAGAATGTCTGTTTTTCTAGGTATTTTTGAGCTCTAAAACCACCTGTAACTGAATAGATGTAAATTAGAGCTATTTAATGTCATACTGTGGGACATTCCTGGCAACGTAATGACATATCCATAGAAACAAGCAGATGACAGACCCCCAACTAAAAAGTTCCATAGTGCTCCTTTTAAAGAAGTACTGTGTAGGGTCCGGCACCTGATGGAGATGTTATTGTCATGTCTGGAATGTCCCGGTGTGGCATTAAACATATCTATCTTGCATTTGTTCAATAACATGGGTTTTTAATCACTTGCATGTGACTCCTCACCTGCCGTCTCTGTAGAGATGAATAACTGTAATGCCACACTGTGAAACATTCCAGGCAATATCTCCATGGAGAGAAGCTGGTGACGGACCAGAAAAGCTACGCAATGCCCCTTTAAAGATGTGGGTTCTGCCAAATGCTCGCTTCCATGAAGTTCCCATTTCTTTGTCTGACCCTGGTAAAGCATGAATGTTCCACAGTATTCAGTATGGTAACTTGTCCATCGCCGTGGAGACAAGCAGGTCGTGCCCAGTTACTGGTCAGATCTATGGAGAGGTGACCCCACAGACTGTAAGAATCCGTGCTTTCAAGTCCTATCTTTGGCCTTGTAACTGAAATGGATGGATACTAATTAATGTTGTTGTATGGAACCTTCCAGGCACAGCAATAACATCTCTATGGAGACGAAGAAATGTCCCCTTCATCAGAAAAGTTAACAAAGTCATGTTATAATGCTGTTCCATACACTTCCACTAGAGTCACTGGGATCATTCCAGCCCTGAAATTGCCAGTCTCTACTGAACTAAAGGTAAAAGGAGCTGTTCAAGTTAAAAACTATCACTACATGACATCACAAGGTGGAACAAAGCATTTTGAGCTTTAAAGATGTAAACAGATAATGAATAAACCACTACTCAAACATGTGAATGAAACAAAACGCCAGGTGTGTTTTTTGAGGTAACCACATTCTAACACGGCTTAAGCTCAAGCTCAGTTTTGCATAATATAGCACCTTTTTAGTAGTCATGGAGTATGAGGTAGTGGAACTTCTCAAAGTGCCTGTCAGAAATTTTACTCCACAAAAACACAATCACTCTTCCTCATTTGTGGTTTCTGGCCTTTGTTTAATAATTTGCAAATATTAAATGATAAATCAGTGAATCAGAAATTTCAATTTGCAGTTTTACCCTAAGCCATTGGAAGCATTATTAAACTGTCCATCTGCTTCACCAAATTGTCTCCTGAAGCGCATTTCTCCAAAATAGCGTTTTTTTTTTGTTTTGTTTTTTTCAAATAGTGGATCAGAAACTACAAGTGTCTGGTCTTTTTTACTTAGTTGTGGTCCATCTGCCTTGAGATTTCAGATATTCCATTAAATGTTTTTATTCCTGAAGCTTGTATTTAAAAACATTCAGAAATGGTTTATCCCAAATTAACTAACATATCTAAGGTGGGTACAGTCATCAAAATGCTTAAGTCAAGTAGAAGTACAAAGTAGTGATCCATGAAATTACTCTTTAAAGAGTAACTGTCAGTACATAACATCTATTTAAAGTTAATGTAATTGGAGGAACAAAACAAACAAATGTTCTAAATTTACAAAAGGACACAAAAATTAGAAAAATTAAATATCTGAAGCAGTGGTGCCCTGATACGGTACTGCTACTGTCTGATATTGGTTCTGATACTGAAAATTTTGGTGGAGACAGCAGACAGCATAGTTACTCAAGTAAATGTAACTGTGTACTTCCCACCTTTGCCCATTCTCAGTGGACCTCAGTTGTGTATTAAGACGCCATTGTACATGAAACTCCCAGTGGATTTGCCTTTTTCTAAAATGTTCAGACCTATTCATCTGTCTCCAAAACATAACTTGGTTTTTCACTTAATTTGGTCTGCATCTGTTTTGTTTCAGCACATCTAGGTGAAAAGAGAGCAGGGTGATATGGCTTGAAATGCATGAAGTGGTAGTTTTCACTTTAGCTACTCCTTTTACCTTTTCTTCAGTAGAGATGGACAATTCCAGGTCTGAAATCATCCAAATGACGGTAGTGAAGGAGTATGGGGTTTAAAAACACAGTGGAGCACTTCCAGTATTACCACACTATTGATTTAAGCCTTGTTGATATGGGCCAATAGTACACACGGGCATGTTATATTATACCCATTTCATACATTTTACAGATAGATAAATGTCCTAATATGTGGCACCACAACAATATTTATTTACAAAGTAATATGTCTGTGTCTGTGATGCAGTACTGCCCCTGAACGCACCAGAGTCACGTCACTCACTTGTGCTCGTTTACAGTCCTGCGCATCCATGCTCAGCTGTTGTCAACATGCTGGATTATATTATATTTTTGGATGATCGTTTTGAGTCAGGATTAAAGACATACTTATTTGCGAAGACTGGCAACCACATATAAAAAGGCCATTAGGCCGACCTCCTGTCTTTAAATAAGAGGCAGAATAACAATAAATATTGCCTTAACAAACCCAATTTAAAATCCAGTAGAGCCAAATTAAAGTTTTATAATCAGTTGAAGATTTACAGTGAATTTATACACCACTAAATATATCAGCTTTATCATATCAAAAAAATTCATATCAGTTAGGACACTGAGTCGCCTCTACATAGAGATAGACGAGTTTAATGTTTTACTTTCCAGGCAAAACATTGTTTTACATTCCAGGCAAAACAATAACAGCTCCATTGAGATAAGCAGATCGCAGACTTTCCACCCAGGAAAGTTACTCAGTGCACCTTTAAAGTATTCCAAGTATTCACAGCACAGAAACTCTGATTGGGCCATGTAGCAGCTAAAAATACTTTTTGATTCTGGTATTAAGTATTCTTTCCAACACTGGCTAATTAGAGGCTGCACTCGTATAATAAAGGTCTATATCTATATGTTCCTATACATTTGAGTGCAGTATAAAATTATCCTTCATTCACAAGTCTCTCCTATAGCCCTTTTAATTATTACAAAGTGCCGTCTCTGCCACTCACCCTGCTGCCTCCTCATCTCTCCTTCCTCATCTCTCCTCCTTCCTCTTTCACTTCTATATCTCTCCTATGCGGTCAGACGTTCATGCTCCACCAATTTTCATGCATTATTTAAGAGGTCCGTATGACGATTCATTTGTGATGCTCAGTCTCACCTTTTACCCTCTGCGGAGAACGGCTCTTTTCCACACTTGTCGTATCTGACCCTGGAAGCATCTCTGTATTTTACATTGATTGTTTGTTGTGGTCTTGCGTGCGCATCAACAAAGGGTTAAAAGTGCAACAGGGCGGCTATAAAAAAAAACTCTGCTTTAATATTAACTTCGCTCATATTTTCTTTCATATCTTTATGCTGCAGTGCCCTCCGAGAGCCATATTAAAAATACATCGATGTGCATCTTTCCATCACCAAGCAATATTTCATGTGTGTGATCCAGAATACTACTACACTATTATATAAAGATGTGAGGCTAGTCTCAGGTGAATCGCCCAGAGTTCAGATGGGCGTGATTGACAGGTGGAGTAGCCAATCAGGGTACAGCTTTATCAAATCAAATACCACAATCAAACACATGGGACATGAAAAGGAGCTCTGTGTTTAAATCCGTTTTATATTTTTCCTTGAGTTTTCAGCCTGTTAGAACTTTTTTGACTGTGCTTGCTGATGTGTGCGTCATGTATCCAACTTTTGAACATTCCGCCATAAAGAACCATGTACACACCCATCGTAATGCCACAGCAAACTATCAATTCTGAATATGTGTTTTCGATACATGTATTTAATCAAAACAAATATGAGAAAAAATCACAGGAGACTGAGAAACATTGTGGATTTCAGCAGAATCAATGCACGAAAGGTGATAAATGAGCTGAACTAAATAATTTCTTAATGCGTTTATTTATTTGATGGGGAGAGTGCATATTAATGAACATCTGTAATTGCAGGGTAAATATGCCAGATTATAATAAAAATGCTCATTTCCTTCTGATGTCCCGAGGCAGGTGACACAGAAAATAATTAAGTACAAAACAGTTACACAGAGACGTAACACAGAAGAGTAAAAACCAGTTTAAGTGTTCACAGACTTGGTTTTCCTTCATTCATAGTTTAAAGTGCAGTTTGAAAGTGGACAGTGATGGACTTTCTCTTATTGTCAGTGGAACTCGCAACCTTTTTTTTTTTTAAACTTTATATTAAATTTGTTTGGACGAGGGACACGATTTATAAAAAATACAGGGGGAATATCATTTTGGATTTCTCAGGCAACAGTATTTCCTTCGGTAGAATGGAAAAGAGCTCATGACTTATGACTAATCACTGGACATCGCAAAGGGACAGCTCAGTATTAAATGAAAATTTTGAGAGGCAGAAACAAAACAGTGGTCAAAAACTGAAGATTGCAGGTCAGAAAAGACACAATGTGAAAAGACGATAGCTGAAAAGAAGGAAATGTTTAAAAATAAATACACTGAAAGAATGAAAAGAGGAGGAAATCTAAAATAAAATGTATTTATGGCATTAATATATTATGCATACATGAAATATAAATAAGAACGCATTCACTGTGTTATATTATTGATATTTTGCAGTGACATTACACTGGGGGTGTTCGACATGTATATCTAAATGTGGAATGTTTAGGAGTTACCATGGTGACAGAGTATATGCAAAAAGACAAGTTTTTAGATTGTCTGAAAATTCAAGAAAAAATACAAAATGGATTTAAACAGCACATTTTCAGTAGTCTGTAATCGATATGTTTATGGTCCTGTTTAGGTGTTAGATTTTGTTATGCGAGTTACTTGTTTAACAGCACAAATCTGCTCACCTGTTGTAGTTCCAGCTAATTCAGTTCTTTCTAGTCCAATTGTGTTAAAATAAAGCTTCAAGTCCAGTAAACCTTTGACAGAGCAGAGCCTACAGTTAGCACCACGAACCCATCAGCTGTAAAGTATCAATATTTCATTATTTTCTATTAATTTGTCACACGTGGACACAAAAATAAAACTACAAAATGGAAAAAACGTAAATTAAACTCACATTTTCACACACACGTCTTATTGATCGGAAAAATATAGATTCCTGGCAGGTGCCTTTTTAATCCATATTCTCGGAAAGTTCAAAGAGGAATGGGCTTTTCTTTCCTTCTGTGGCGTGTAATCCATCTCTGTCTCGTAATAACAGATCATATCAAAGGAAACCCAAACCCAGGTACATCTCATCTCTGGACCGATGTTGCTGGGAAACTCTCCGGTCTTGGATCTGTGCTTTTGGACATGGTTTTGATTGAAGTCAAAAGAGCAAGAATCAAGCAGAGGAGGAAATCTAACCAGCTCTCAAATATAGATTGTTGGCAGTGTTGGGAAGAATACATATATTACAGAATACAGAATATCTGCGTTAAAGGTCTTACATGACACAAATTTGACTTGTTTGAGCTTTAAGTCATGTTATAATGTTGTTACCTCATCAAAAACCTGGAGTTGTGTTTTGTTTCATTTACACATTTTTTTTTTTGAGTAATCCTTTATTAGTTATTTATAGTCTGTCTACATTTCCAAAGCTCAAAATGTTCAGTTCCACCTTGTGATGTAGTTTTAAGTATCACATTTTACTCTGTGCAAAATCAAATAGTACATTTCCTCTTGCATTGCTTTGTTCAGTATTTATTTCTTCCATGGCAAACTTTTAATCAAATGCAGACTTGTTAATTACATCTGCTCATGGATATCAGCATGTTTTTACTTCAGATAAATTAGACTGGTGTATCAGCCTTGAATATTGTATTTCTCATCTCATAGTCAATTTTCGCAGCATTATTCAGTCATACCCTCCAGCTGTCATGGCATTGATTGACAGAAAAGTTCATATTTCTACTCCAGAGTCACACACTTTCAGTATGTATGTTATATTTGGATGGATGTTTATCACACTCGACCAAAACAGCCTCCAACCTTCACCTTATCAGGTTTGTCATCCCAATTTTAAAGTTTTGCGGTGTAACTTTTCTAGTGGAGGGGTCCACCAACTGTTTCTCTCCATGGAAATGCTGTTGCTTTGTCTATAATGCTCCACACTGTAGATTAAACCTGTATATTAGCTCCATCGATATAAATGTTTTATTTATTTTTTTAATCCGATATGATCCTGATAATGGTGCCTATAGCCGATATAAAAGCCAGTTTATTTAGTGATGTAAAAATTCACTGTAGTTTTTAAACTAATTCTAAAACTTAGATTTTTCTCTATTGGATTTTAAATCTGGTTTATTTAGGATACAATTACTGTTATTTTGCCTCTTTACAGTCATATTTAAAGACAGTAGGTCGGCCTAATGGCTTTTTTGCATTATATACTAACCATTACACAAAGTAAGTTAACTTTTAGCGTTATTGTAAATGTGTGCGCGCCGCAGTAATTAATTATATGTGTAAATGCTGATCATTCACACCTCTGACTACAGGGGTTGTTCACATGTTACTGGACCTGCACTGATATGTAAATGAACTGTGAACACTCTACACTAAGCCAATGTAAGAGAAAATAGGCTGTTTATGTGGTAGCTTACAGCAGCTAAGCACTAACCAATGAGAAAGAACCAAACATAGCTCCTAAAACTGACACATTTGCAATACTCACCTCTCACACAGGCGCCTCTCAGATCACAAGTCTTCACTAAGTGCCTTTTTAATCCTGACTCAAAACACTGATCAAAAAATGATCTAGTATGTTGACAGCAGCAGTTTGTGTTCTCTGTCTATGGGACAGTCCCCTCTACTTTCCACTTGTACTTTGACAAAAAACAAGCAGTCGTTTTGTTGCCTAAACTGCGCTGAAGTTCACTTTTATTTATACTTAATATCTTAGATCAGACACAAGAATATTTGCTAGTTGCACACTAGTGCGAGTGACGTGACTCTGGGGGTGTGTGACGGAGCAGGTCCGTCCCTAAGAGCGCAGTGCCCGCGCACGCCCGTCTCAGTATCGGCGGATACTGAGACGGATACTGAGACATTAAACCATGTTTGCGTTCAGGGATACTTAATATCTTAGATCAGACACAAGAACATTTTCTAGTTGCACACTAGTGCGAGTGATGTGACTGTGGGGGTGCGTTCAGTGACAGTGATGTCATGAAGTGGTAGTTTTCATGTTAACATCTACCTTTTCACCTTTTGTTTAGTAAAGATTGGTAATTGCGGGTCTGAAATCATCCAGATGATTCTAGGGAAAGTGTATGAAGTTTACACAGTGGAGCACTTCCTGTATCACCACATGACATCACAAGGTGGAACAGTGTTTTGCATTTGAGAGCAAAACCTTGCCTAAATATGCAGAGTTAGTGTTTGTGTTAAACATGTGAATAAAACAAAACAAACTGTGTTTGTGATGAGGAAACTACATTTTTACATAGATCAGGGAACAGTGTAATATGAGCTCTTTAAAACACCATTTATAGTTAAGTAGCAAAAAAAAGTTGATTTAGTGTTTAGTTCCACTTTCATATTATGGGCAAAATCGCTTCCTATTATAATTTTCGTAATATGTTTCTACATTAGAGGAGCCAGCTATTGCCTATATGCACTTCACTCTTCTTATTAGTCCATAATTGACCAGTGTTCTTGGTAATAAAACTCCAACAAGCTCTTAATGTTCCTTTTTAATAGCTCCTTCCTGCAATTAGCTGATTAAACAATTTCTGGACTGAAAATGTCTTTGCTGGCACATTTAAATGACCCACTGTACTTCACTTATACAAATCATTAACTTTTAGCGCAAGACTTCAACTTAGACTTTAAAAGATGGTGACTTTGTTCAGGGGTTTCGGAATAGACGAGCTCCCCTGTCAAGCTGTGAACCCCTTTAAAAAGTTAATGCAGAAATTAATTAACCTTCAAACAGTAACCTATGAAATGAACCATGGTTTAAGAAAAAAAAAGTCAAATTGGATAGGAGATCTTTTACTGTGCTCCTGACAGGCTGTGTTAACCCTGCTAATTGTCAGGCTCAGACTCGGGTGTCCCTAGAGTCCTGACTTGTGGTAGTCTACAGTGTTTTTCTATCTCCTCTTGTCTTTCACACTTTGTTTTTACAGTCTTAATGATGGGACCCATGTCAAAGCCTTTATAATTGAAAGTAAAAACATTGTGGTTGAAGATAGCTACACCTACATAGCATTATATTAATTACTATATTGACTTGGTATTTAATTTATGAAAGCTGGAACACTATTTTATCGTGTGTTAATTTTAACTAATGGTAAATTTGTAGTTATTTTTTGACTTTATGAATAAATCTGAGCCATACAAGGTTGAGTTAATACATTTTGTGATTTGATAATAACTCAAATTTAATTAAATATTAAACAACCCATATTACACTATTTTCTGATCTATGTTGTAACGTTTCCTCATCAAAAACATACCTAGAGTTGTTTTATTTCATTCACGAACAAACTCTCCATATTCAGTCTGAGTTCTCTCTAACTGAAAACACTCTGGTCCACCTTGTGATGTCATGTGGTAATAAAGGAAGTGCCCCACTCTGTTTTTAAACTCTATAAATCTTTACTACAATCATTTGGCTGATTTTACCTTTGGAATCTCGACCTAATTGAATATAAAATATTGCTGTTAACTTGAAAACTACTGCTTCATGACATCACAAGGTGGAACAGAGCATTTTGAGCTTTGGAGATGCACGCAGACTAATAATAAAGGGTGTGAATGAAACGAAACACAACTCCAGGTATGTTTTTGATGAGATAACAAGATTATTATTAGATTTAAAGCTCACAAGAGTCCATTTTGCATAATATAAAACCTTTTAAGCAATACCACTGTGAAAAAATACTTGGTTTTCTTTGCTTTCTCTGTCTCTTTTATAATGACTTGACTAATACAATTTCCAACACTATAATTTTTGTTAGCATTTTTCATTTTACCATTTTGTCTCGGGTCTGAATCATTTGTAGTGCGTCTAAAACCAGCCATTTAGAAGTTACTTTCCAACATCGATATCTCGCGCACATCTTTTTGTCAGTTAATATCTGTGTATCTTGCTGTTGTTGACAGGCCTGACCACCTCTGTGCGAGCTGCTTGTGTCATGTGAAGTGCTCTCAGAAAACAGGCTGGGTTTCTTTTTCCTCTTTAAAAACCCCCATCCTCCATCTGGTGCCATTACCGTCCAACATTCATAATATAACAAGACCGCGTTCTATTGGTCCAGCCGGCAGCTTCACTCACCCGCTGCTGTTTGTCTCTGAAAGGCCATCTGACCACATTTAAATATGGTCCATCTCTGCGGGGCATTTGTTATGAAACATATTTTGCGTTTTGTAGCGTTAGAAAGTGCAGCTTTTTGTTGACTGTGGATTGCTTTATTAACCAAACTTTTTATGTCTTTTTATATGAGTTTTCCAATTCTGTTTTTTATTTGTACATATTTTTGTGCTGAATTTTACTGGTTTTATGATATTTTAAAATGGGCCTTCTAGTTATATTTTGTTACCTTTGATTAAAAAAATGTGGAGATGTAGGCAGCTAAATAGTTTTGATGGATATGAGTTCTATTCTAGCTACACTATTTAAAGAGACACTTTGTAGCCTTTCTGGTCGTGGTAATAGACGGCATATATAAACGAACATGGCATATATAAACGAACATGGCTAACCTGCTAGCCGCCACATTGCAAATAGTAAGTTTTCTTGGGGGTGCTTCCAGCTCCGTCGACTCTGGCCCTAATTCACTTTGTTACGAAAAACTGCCGAGCCTTTCTCTGTCTTAAATGTTAATCTCCTCTACATGATCCTTGTGTTTTTATTTCACAATTTGATCTGTAAATCAAGATATGAACTTTAATTACAGACCAATCAGGTGCCTAGTGTTAGTTCTAGCGAGTCAGTTCTCCCGACATCCGTTGAAAATACATTCCATTAAAAAAGTTAACGTCCGGTATCGTTAGCTCCTGCAAATAGTCTGTTAGCTAAGTTTAGCTGATGGCAACTCAGTTATGGCAGTTTGACTATTACATGTTCAGAAATTGATTCGACTCGGTCTGCTCCAAACTAGCCCTAGTTTGTGTTTCAGAACCTCTATTTGATTGACAGTTTGATTTGCACTTACCCGAGTTGGAGGTCCCAAGCACAGTAGACCACAGCATTAGCAACAGGTTTGATGTGGTTGGAATTCCAAATATAGAACTTTGCTCTAAATTTGGCCCTATAACTGCTAACCTCAAAGAGCTTCATTTGACTGGAATCAAACCCTCTGTAACAATCAGGTGCTAGACCATCAACGGGAAAGTTACATAGTGCACTTTTAAGCCATTTCCTTCGTGAACTTTTTTCTCTTGCTTAATTTTTATAACTCCTGGTCAATATTTGTAGTTAGCGTTTACAAATGCATGCACAAATTGCAGTTTTAACTTCGAATTCAATGTATTTTTAGTTTTTAATTTAAAAATCTTACATTCTCATTTCTTTTTCCATAGATCACATAAAACGTAAGATGCGACGGCGGTCATCTTGGGGTCGAGGAATCATCCGCAGAAGGAAATACTACAAGAGCAAAGACCAGGGGACGGAGGCCGAAGAGGAGGAAGAGGAGGAGCACGAAGGGGAGGGCGAAGGCGACGCGTCATGTCTCACTCAGGATGAGGAATCTTCTTGCGATACCACGGGCCCCCAAACCAACGGACACTTACCCAACCTCCCCTCCACGGAAGAGGAGAGCTCCAATGAACCACCCGAAAATGAATCCGCAGCCAAAGACAATTCCGAAAACGTCCCGCAGCGTCCCGACGGTGAAGCCAAAAGCGAGAGCGATAAACAGCCTTTAATAGAAATTTCAGAATCCTCGGACACAGAGCCACCACCCAAGCACATAGAAGGTTTGCTGGTGTGCGTCAACGGGAATGAGTCCATGGACAGTCTGTATTCGCATAGCCTTCCCAGCAGCAGCGAGACAGGGGGGAGTGGGGCTGGTTTGGATAATGACCCCGCTAAACCTGAAACGGAAGAGCACAACAGCCAATCTACTCAGGAGCAGTGTCCCCAAGAAGAAAGGACCACTGTGGAGAGAGTAGAAGATGAAGAGACGAGTAAAGAAGGTACAGTCCAAGCACTTTTTGCATTACATAGAGATGAGATTATTCTTTTCTAGTCCAACCAATTCAAATCATAACATTATAACATGACTTAAAGCTCACAAGAGTCAATTTTGCCTAATATATCTTCTTTAAATACAACACAATTATATATTATAAGATTTAAATACATTCCATTGTACTTATTGAGGCGATTTATAAAAGATAGGTCCATTTTGAGTGATTCTGCGTTTTATGGTTTTGATACATAGATTAGTTAACAGCTCATCATAACTTATCTGCCAGTGGGATTTCTTTCAGGTTGTCACTTTCTGCTTAAGCTTGCAGAAGAAAAAAAAGTGCTTTGTGTGTGTGTGCATACATTTGTCCCTGCAGGGCTTCCGTACAAACGGCACCCAGCTGTTAACATTACACGCTTGAGATTATTCCTTTATAGTCAATCCTACTCACAGGATTTTATATTTCCTGAATTGCAGTCACTTTAACTAAACGTTGATATCCATATTTCACAGTGTGTTGAGTCATAGGTGCATTGTGCAACTTTTCTGGTGCAGGATCCGTCAAATTATTTTCTCCATGGGGAATGCATAAAGTAAGTGAGGAATAACTTTGGACCAATACAAATAATTTATAATGAAGTTTAATGTTTTTGTTTTTTCTGTTCATTTGTTTGCTTTGTCTGGAACGTTTGGCAATATGGCATTGAACCTTTCTATTGTCATGGAGACCAAACTAGGCAAAGTTACAGGTCAAATCTGGAAAGGTGACCTCGATCACAATCAGAATGAATGTTTTTCTAGGTATTTTTGAGCTATAAAGCCACCAGTAATTGAATAAATGTAAAGTAGAGCTGTTTAATGTTAAACTGTGGAACATTCTAAGCAGAACAATGACGTATCCATAGAAAGAAGCAGGTGACAGACCCTTCACCAGAAAAGTTGCGCAATGCACCTTTAACATGACACACTTTTGAATTTCTTTTCTATTCAAACCTACTCAGATCATTCTATATTTCATTGCTTTGTCTTGGAATGTTCCACAGTATTTTATTAAACCTTTTTGTCTTCATGGAGACCAAACCAGACCAAGCTACAGGTCAGATCTGTGGAGAGGCGACCCCACTCAGTCAAAACACTGTGGAACTTTCTATTCAGAGTAATGATGTACCTATAGAAACAACCTCCGCCAGAAAAGTTTCTTTCCTTTTCTTGTCATATCTACTCAAATCATTCTATATTTTCTGAATTACTGTCACTTTAACTAAAAGTAGATATCCATATTTCACAGCGTGTTGAATTAATTAGTGTTATTTTGTTGACTTTGGGGCCTGTCATTAAACTGAGCAGATTTGTTTTTCATTAGCTCACACACACACGTCTGAGGAGGCTGTTGAGGTAAGGCTAAAATTCAAGGTGTCAGCTTCAGTTTTCTCTTTTTCATTTTAATGACTTGTTATTAAATCACAGCGGTTCTTGCTGAAATGCAGACAGGCGCGCTCTACCTACTGCTTAATTACTCTGGTAAATTTTCGATTAGCACCTCGCGCTTCAGATTAAGGCTTTAAATGGGATGCGATATGACCAAAAATGCTTTGGTCTTAACGTCTTTATACTGAAATGCGCCTATGCATTTCTATCCTCATATACCGTATTCTATGGTATCTTTAGTGTGATTATGTAGCCCGAAAAAACAGTGATACAGATAAGACTGACAGCCAGTGATGTTCTTTTTAGCCCTTAGTGAGTTGCTGTCTCTAGAATAATGTGCGTATGTGAATATTTCCATTTGTCAATTTGTGTTTGGAGCCTTGATGAGCTGCTCCCTCTGCTGGTGATGGTGGTTTTGTTTTTAGCTGCATTTTAAAGTCCCCTTATAACACAAAACTGACTCTTGTGAGGTTTCAGTCATGTTAGAATGTTGTTACCTCCTCAAAAAACAGACAGTTGTGTTTTGTTTTATTCACAAGTTTGATTAATCCTGGATTACATCTTCAAAATACTCTGGTCCACTTTGTGATGTCATTTATTGGTAGTTTTCAAGTTAACAGCTATTTTTTTCTACCTTTAAATCAGTAGAGATTGGCAATTTCAGGGCTAATCGAAATGATTCTAGTGAAAGTGTTCTTAGTTTAAAAACATTGTGGAGCACTTGTATTATCATATGACATCCCAAGGTGGAACATAGTGTTTTCTGTTTGAGAGAAGAACTGAATAAAACAAAACACAACTCCAGGTCTGTTTGTGTTGACTAAACTACATTATAACAGGTCAGAAAATAGCATAATATACACCCTTTTAAATATAAGTTTCCTTTTTTTTTGCCCCTTTTTTGCAAACTTTTTATTCGTAGCTTCAGCCGTTTCATATTACTCACGTCTGTGTATTTGCCGCCTCTGCAATATTGGTTTATTTTGAAGAATGCTGCCCTTTAATCTCTTGTCAAAAAGCAAATGAGTCTGATTAAGGATCACAGTGTGGGAGCGAGGGCCAGCTGGAAGCCTTTGGAGGAGAAGCGTCAGGAAAAAAACAAAACTAAAATAAACTTTGGCTCTTTATAAACCCCACCAGCTCTGCTCCTCCTCCTCCGCTCATTACGAGCTCTATAAAGACTGCCTTTTGTTTCTATCGAACGCTTACATCAGTCACGAATACAGAGGAGGCCAGTAGTCAAATATTGTGCAATCAATGGCTTTGACTAAGTTCTTTCATAAGGACATTAAAGATGCTGCTCCATTGGAGGGTCTGCTGCCTACTTGTCTCTATGGAGATGTTAAATGTCACACAGTATGCATTTAACCTGCATTACAATTCAGATCTGTGGAGAGTCGTCCCTTTACACAGAAGGGATTATTGTATTTATGAGCAGTAGAAACACATGTAATGAGTTAATAAATGCTGGACGAATACATTTAAAGTCCGAGCAAGTGGCAGACCACCAGAAAAATTGCACAATGCACCTTTAAGTCCGCTACCTGCTTGTCTCAGTTGAGATGTTATTTGCCTGAAATGTTCCACAGAGTGACATTAAACCTATCCTGCGTTCCATTAGAAAACATGCATTTTTTTCTGAGTGGCCCACATCTCCACAGATGTGATCTATATCTTGGCTTTATCGTGTTACCTGCTACATTGAGATAGTTTAGTTTAATGCCATAGTGTGGAACGTTTCAGGTAACACATTCATGGATACAAGCAGGTGGCATACCCTTCATCAGAAAAGTTATAGTACATTGTAATCTTGTTCTCATGTCATGTCATGTTTAATATTTTGCTGTGATTGAGCAGAATTACAATTTACAATCACCAACTAACAAATCTGAATTTCTTCTCATCTGTATGTTCTGGTTTTGTATGTTTCGTTTCTGCAGAGTGTTCCAAAGCAGTGAAATGCCAGAGCAGCCAATCAGAGCAGCTAAAGGGGTCAGAAGATGTGGTGGAAAAGGAGAGTCCACCTGTCCCCGCCCCTCCCCCTGTGATAGTGGACCATCAGCGACTATTGGTGACTATCTCTCTCTTTAAATATTTATTATTTGTGATGGTTTGTTACTTTGTTACATTGCACTTTTTGGACACTCAAATAAAGGTAACATGAAATTGAGGAATGCTTATGTTAGTATTTATAAGTAAATGGAAGATCTTTATGCTTGTGGCTCCCAATGCTCATAGTTACAGGAGCGAATCTGGAGCCAGGCTATTTGTTATGAATAGGATTTATTTGACAGACAAAATAGCGAGCTTTATGTTATGAATAGGATTTTTTTGACTAACAAAATAAAAAAAAAAAAAAAATCAGGATCATGTAGAGTGGGTTAAAAAGAACATTTTAAGACCAAAATGATGAGGCTCACTGCAGTAATTACAGAAAGAGGGGCAATAAGATCTTAATGTAAGTCAATTGGAGTCGTAAGGAGCCGGAAGAAGATCCTGTCACGCTTCCGCACGCAGTGCCTAGCGCGTTAGCTATGTCCATTCATATATACGGTCTATGTTAAGGACATAATGAAAGTATGTTCTTGGACAAGATTAACCCTGCTATCCTCTGGTTGTTGGACAAATGCTTAAGTCCACTGTGTTCTGTCTGCATTAAGAAAGCATTGTCTGGAATTGGGAAGCATGTGTTAGCATGCTAATTGCCCTTAGCTTTACCATCTGCACTGGTCTCTGAGAGCTTTGAAAAGGGCTTATAAACTTTTTACAGAGAATAATTTTGTTTGGAAGACATAAGGCAAGTGAGGAATAACACTGGACCACTGCAAATGTTTTAAAATGAACTAGGTCTGTTAATCACATTTTTAAGAGGGTAAGAATCAGTTAATGCACTGTTATAGAAGATGCATTATGAAGCTTTTTGGTTGGGGCCCATCGCCTGCTTGTTGCTTTGGATATGTCATTGCTCTGCTTGGAATGTTCCAGAGTATGACATTAAGCTGCTTTACTTTTATTCAATCACAGGTGGTTTACAGCTCAAAAATACCTAGAAAAACAGACATTCTTATGTGACAAGGATTGCCTCTGCGCAGATCTGACCTGTAACTCGGTCTGGTTTGGTCTCCATGAACATAGGAAGGTTAATGTGAAGAAAAGCACTTAACAGACCCTCAAATAGTAAAGTTACACAATGCACTTTTAACCATGTAATCATGTAAATACAGTGGTTCATGTTTATCCTGTGCCATTATAGAACATGTGAGTCAAGCTTTGGTGTTGAGGGCCATTGTAATTCAGATCATAATGAACAGAGCAGCTGGTGTAGTTAAAGCTTTGTGAACATGGCTCTGGTACATCTCGAGTGTTTGTGTGCATGAAACAAAGCAATTACATGACAACGCAACAGACAGAACACTGGAAAAACATGCCATTATAAAGTCACTATGATTAGCTCGCATACACACTTCGCTCAGAGTTTTTGTTAGAAGAGATATAGAAATGAAAAACGCGGTGTGATTTTGTCCTGTTTAAACAAACTTCTAAAATACAAGGATTTCCTTAAAGCAGCTGTGGCGAATTATAGTCAGTGATGTGGTGATTATGTCAAAGTGGAGTCGTAATCTTAAAAAATGTGGACAATATGTTTGGGATTTTAGCATTATGCAGAAAAGTGAAGGCTCTTTTGTCGCCAGTTTGTGAAAGAAATAACTGTTCATTCTTCCTCGTTTTAGTCTCATTTTAAGTTAATTATTCCAGGACTGCAAAATTGAGGTTTAAGCAAAACTGCAATTTTTGATAACTGTTTTGTATTGCAATAACAATATTAGAACTAAATTGTATTCACTAATTGACGCAATAAGTTTGGTTAAATGATAACAAAAATGTACATTTACTAACCAAATACACACAATAAAACAACTTAAAGACAAAACGAAGACCATAACAAGGCTAAAGTAGGACTTAAAGTGTGTAATACTTCATAAAATGTGCAGTTTGAAACCATTTTGTGTTTTGTCTTGAGTTTTCAGAAGATATTAAAACATTTTCGGCCATTTTTGCTCATGTGTGCATTGTGTCACCATGGTAACTGTTAAACATTCTGCCAGTAGCGATGCATGTAGAACACCTCCAGCCGGGATGTCACTACAAAGGATCAGTCAAGTGCAGCCCTATAAACGTTACCTGAAATTCATGTTACTCTTGCTTTAGTTTTGCTGTTATGTTATGTGTAATAGTTCTATGAATGTGCTATGAACTAGATCTTTCTTCAAACATAAATTGCAAATCAAAACGCTGTACCAAAAATGCTTTAATACAGGTTTAATACGCTGAAGGTCTTCTCTTGTACTACTAATACCACTGTTAATTTAATATAATGTGACGAAGGTGGCAGTAGCAGCATTAAGGCTAACTGTTATCTTTATTGTGAGTTGTTGGACTTGGCTGGGCCTGCCTGAGACTTGGTGCGCCACATATTTCAAAGAGTCCTCCGTTCTTGGCGTTTTTCCATCACTTTGACCTCTCCTATAGCTCCTCAGCACTAAGCCCCAACCATCTGTTTAATTAGACGTCTGCCATTGAAAAGTTTGTGTCATGGAGGATTTAAGGTAAACTCTGTGGAGGGCGAGGGGCTGTGAGCTTCAGCAGAGGCCCAGGACTGCACGCTGTCCTTCTCGCTCCAGTAACTCTAACTTCTTAAAGCTTAAGCCTTTGTTAGGTCCATACGTTCCCTTTCCTCTGACATTACAGTTTCATATCTGTAAAGCGTTGGCTCTGAGTGTCAAATTTTAGTGTCAACTTTACTGTGTCCAAGTAGTGAAACATTTTCCATTTTATCATTGCTCTAGAATGAAATCGAACTAAAAATAAACATAAATAAAGTAATTTAGTTTAATTTAGTTTAGTAATTTAGTTT
>KN493334.1:47206-63416 GCA_000787155.1 Scartelaos histophorus | reverse complement strand
GAGGGAGTGAGTGAGAGAGAAAGAGAGAGAGAGAGAGAGAGAGAGAGAGAGAGAGAGAGAGAAAGAGAGATGGATGGCAGAATGAAAGCCTGCAGCAAGAGGCCAACCAACAAAAATAAAACAAGTTGAGGATTTTACCCTGAAAATGGAAGGTCTTTTGGTCCACAGTGATAGTGAATGTGCTGTCGTCCTCGTCATCAATGCCAATGACAGCACCCTGGGGAGAAGAAGAACAGGGGATGAGGCGGTGAGACACGTCATTCTACACCGCCTCTGCCCAACACCAACTCACTGTACACCATAACAAATACAATACTGAAGCTTATCTCAGCCACACACTCCCCCTCCCAAAAGATTCTCCAGTGAAGATATCCAGGTTGCCTCTCACACACATGCAGTATATGTGCAGGCTTTTGGAGCACAGGACAGACACAGGCAGGGCTGGGGGTGGGGTTTGGGGAAAAGGAGGAGGAAAAAAGCAGGATGGGTGGAGATGTACACACAAGAAACTAGCAGCTACCAAAGAAAGAAAGTGCCAATACTACTTCTTGTGGAATAACACAATTTTAAAAAGTTTACTATTTGTTTCCTAGTTATTACTCTATAAAATGCATTCCCTTTGTCTCCTGCTGTGTCTGGCATTCACATGCTGTATAAGAATGTGTTCATTTCCTGAAACACTTTGTGTTCCGAGCCATGAAGTAAGCACGTTCATATAACGTGCTGTTGTTAGTGGCAAGTATAATAATGACTTATGCAGCATAAAAAAACACGTTACATGATGTAAAAGTAGTTTCTCTTTATTTATGTTTTTACTGTCAAGCTGCTGATCCAATCAGAGGTTGAATGAGCTCAAAGTGCAGATGGGCCCCACATACCACATGAGGCAGCATTAAACACATATCTTATAAACAGTACGATCCGTATATCGTATAAATGTATATTAAAAAAGACAGTATGAAAGTGGTTTCTATGCAAGTTCAGTTTGACTTGCATTTTAAATAAGACAAGTTATAATGGTGCCATCTAGTGATCATTACAGCACACTGGAAATACAAAGTACAGAGAGGTTCAGTGCAGTGCCATCCATGGTACATAAAAGGATTTAGAATCAATGCAGTACAGTTTACAGGCAAAACTAATGCTTACCCGGAGTCTTACACAGCCTCTTCTAGATCCTCGCATCATCTTGTCTTTTGACTAGAAAACAAAAACAGTTATGCTCACTGATCTGTTCACATCCAAGCAAACTTCAATCTGGACATTTAGTCCAGTGTAGCCTATGAGTAAAAGTATTAACCTTCACAAAACTACAAAAAACTAAATTGTTTTGTGTTTTTGTGTTCTCAGTTCTGAAAACATTAAGACTTATCTAAAAAAAAAAATCGTTTATCTAAATCCCCCAATATCTTGACAACCCTATAGGATGATTTATTATACTTTTGGTGTAGATGCTAAAAAGAAAATACAGATCGTCATTCAGCACCAGGTATTAGTTTGTGTAGTCATTTAGCATTTAGTTAACAAGTGATCTTAACGGGAGTGGTTTTATATTACTGTGGCAATGTTTATGCAAAAACATTATTTTGTCGTTTTGATAAAGTCGCCACTGAATCATCTGTATTGACTGTTTTATAGCTAACAGGCTAACATAGCGGAAGTATACCTAATTAGACACATTTCATTGGCTTAACTGTCTCCAAGGGTCGCTGTTATTGGTGGAGCTGAGAAACATTTGCGCAAAGACACGCCCCTGGGTGCCAGCTGAGACTCTCAACTCCTGACAAATACAAGGCCGATCCTGTTTGCGCTGAACAAGTACATCTTACTTCTAGCTCTACAGTTTGCTATTAACAAAACAAAGAGAAACATACCGTATAGTATGAGAGCAGCCCAGCATTGTAGTCTAAAACAAACCAACGATATTGCCAGCCTTTCATAACGTTGGTCCACTTGCTCAGCGGCCCCTCCATGATGGACGCCATCTTTACCACAGCCGTGAGTGGGCGGAGCCGGATATGGGTTGGTTCTACGTCATACACCTAATGAAATCAATACTTATTAATTTTAGACAAATTCACAAGGTAAACACAAATTTACTTACTAAAATGAACCTAAGTTAACCTTAATGTAAGTTAATATTTATAACTGCTTTTTACAGCCATTTCTTGTTATGCTTTTATTTGTAAAATATTACAATGTGTGTACTGTGGAGTCTAGTCTCCTTTTGATTAGAATTTTCTTATCATAAAAATGGCAAACCACACAATCATAATCAATAGTTTTATTATTTACAATAAGCTTCACACTTATAAACAGAACTTCACAGTAATGTGAGCTTTAAATAAAAACACAAAAAATATAATCTGTACAATACAAAATTTGTGAAAATCTGCCATTTTATCCCTGTTGAGATTCACATGTCACATTGTGTGTGTCCATCTTGGATTACATTGCACTCATAAATCTGAAGAAGTGGCCTTTGGTATAATGATTTGTACACATTCTCCAGATATACTCTCAGAACAAAGGCATGCACATGAAAATAAGCTGGAAACAAAATCTCAGATAATTTCTAGTTTCTTATACAAGATGAAGGTATGTTTTCAAAAAATGTGATTCTGAAATGTATTTTAATTGTAAAATAAATCTGAAACAAAAACGAGTAACAACGTACACTTTCGACAAGAATGATCTAGTAATAAAAGAGCAGCTTAGATTTAGTGTTTGAACAGAAAACATTGAAGGCCACAATAAAAATGGGAAAATGGCTTTAGAAACTAGAAACTCAACATTTGTAGACAAAGTGCACCATTGGGTTTCAAGTTGGCAGCTGTACAGAAATGTTCTTGGTCTTTTGATCACAATCTCTGGGCAAAAGTTACTATGGGCATTTAAAATAGTGTACTTTTTCTTGCTGCGATTGTGTTTAGTACATAAATTAACAATTTTAAAAGGCACCATGAATTCTATTGTAAATTTACCATCACAGTGAAGAAAATCAGTATATTGAGATTAGAAGCATGCAATATGTATCATGATCTCTTCAAATGAAGCCTTTTCCAGTGTACATCAAAACAAGAGCTCCAACATAGATTACATTAATTTGATGGGAGGTGTGGTTTGTGTGTACAGCCATAACTGGACATGTGTATTTTTTTGCATTTAAAAAAAAAAAAAAAACTTTTGCAGAGTTATGTAAGGTGACATTAGGCCAATAAAATAAATAAAAGTCAATCTTATAATTTATATTAAAGACACATGCACATGAAAAACTGACCTGGAAAATACATTCATAAAACATATTTAGATCTGGATGTGTGGGCCTTAGTCTTGTACTACATTAAGCTCTTATCGGTATAACCATACATTAAACTTTTTCATCAATATGAATAAATCATAAACCAATTTCTTTCAAATAAATCTGTAATTTTAAAATAATAATTTAAAATTCAAGTTCATACATACACATTATCCAAGAATTTCTTGGGACCACAACAATATACATTTTGCTCATGTGCTGAAGATATACTGCAGTTAATTTGTGTGAGGAAATCAGTACTGTGAGATAGGTCTCTGTCTGTGGTTCTAATTAAAGAATGAGGCACTGAGGCCATAACAAGGCCACAGACAAACTGTCCATATAAGAAGGACACTTACTGGATAAACCACCCACACAACCCTGTGCTCTTTTGCCCCAAAATGACTATAGGTCCCATTAGACAAAGTAAATGGTGAGTGCAAGTATTAGTGGACTGATGTGTTTTCTTACAGTACAGAATTTTACCCATTTATGTGGCACTTGAAACTGGAAGATTTTCTTAATACATTCTGCATCTTGTCCTCTGGCTTGGATATAATGTTTCTAATCAAGTGGACAAAAACTCTCTGTGAACATCTTAAATATGGTTGGTTCAAAATCAAAGAAAATTACGCCAAACCAGTTTCCTCATAATCTGGATAAGACACTGTACTGTGATATTCAGTCACACCAAAACGCAACATGAGATCTGAGTTGAGTTGACAATTACTTAATGGTGAGACGGGTATCACTGTATTATGTACAAACCAAGTTTGTTATTACTGGCATTTAAAACGCATTACTGTAAACAAATAAAAATAAACTTTTTGTACTGATTTCCCAGAGGTACATTGTGTTTGTTTTCAAATGTTGTCTGTTGGCTTGTATGAGCTGATTATGTTCATTGTGACTACCTCTGTACCACATCACTAATCTCTTTAATACAGCTGTGCAGGTTGTCCAGTACAGTGTTGGGTCCTACGTTATTCAAACCTCCACATCCAGACGAAGAGGCCCTCAGTTCTTGCAGGCTAAGCTCTAGCTTGCCCACTGCCTCTCGAAAGGCAAATTTGTTTCTCATTTGAGGAATGCAGTCTACATAACCTGAGCAGTAGTCTAGCAGCTGGTGGCCAGCATCCAGCACCTGGCTGCTAGAGGGGCTTTCAGAGCTGGCACTCAAGGCGCTGCTCAGACACTCTGCACACTCCAGCAGTGCCTCGCGGCTCACCCGCTCCGGTGGCACCCTCTCTGCTTGTTGCCTGGTTCGTCGCAGTGCTACTTTGGATGAGGCTGTGGTGGTAGCTCCATTTGCCATCTTGGTGGGGGTAGTGTTGGTGGTACTTGGCACTTGTGGTGGTGGCACTGACGGTCTACCCGTCGTTGCTCCTCCAGAAGTTCGGACTGATCTTTGACTTTTTAAGGTGTCTCCATTCATTTCAACAGGAGCTGCCCCTACCTGCTCTTCCCCCTCTGCGCTGTTGGAGTGCTGCAAACTGCGTAGAGTGGGGGGTGGTGGGGGAGCACACTTGGGTTTGACCAGTCTAGGTCTGTCTCTTTCTGCCTGCTCAGACAGCAGTTTGAAACGATTCCCCTGAGAGTCTAGACCGACAAGGTGCACGTCTGCCGGACTGTGCTTCAGTGTGGGGGATATTAATACTGGTACTTTGTGATTGTGAGTAGGTGCGCTTGTTGAATTTGATAAAGAACTTAAATTAGAAGCTTTAGAAGGAGATGACCAGCTCTGCTGCCGATCTAAACCAGCTCCAATGTTCTCTCTTCCCTCTCTAACCCTGGACAAAGTATCAGAATCGCCCACCTCCCCCCCGACTGCAGGTGCTCTTAGTCCTATTGCAGCACTCCTTGGTAGTAGCTTGGCTTTGGGCCTATCTCTGATTTGAGCAGTTCCCTCATCCAGTCTCTTCAGCAAAGTTTCTGATGGCCGCGCGGCACCATTCTCAGGCTGAGACGTTGTCGAGGCAGTTCTTTCCAGAGGTGGTTTTGCACTGCGGTTCCTAGGTAAAGTTAAGGATATTCGCTCCAAATCAGGCAGCCCGGCTGACATAGAGGAAGTAGAATTGGACCTAGGAAAGGGCTTAGGCCCTCCTACTAGACTAGTCCCCTCTTCTGATGACGTGGGCTTCCCTGTCCTTAAACCCAGGGTCTTTTTAATAAGTCTAGGAGTAAAAAATCCTGCTAAACCACTCCAACTGCTAACACTGGAAATGTGTGAATTAAGCCCTGCTCCAGAGGGTTTTTGTCCAAAAGCAGCACAACAGCGGGATTGTGTTGGTTCAACATGGGAGTGAGAAGGAGAGGCCGAGAAGCCACTGAGACTGTCCGACTGGGGCAGAGGAGGGGGAGCACTAAAATCAGCTGTGGGCTCATATTTCTTATGAGGTTGAGTCTCCATTTCTCTGAAAGAACTGCTTCTTTTAGGCGGGGTGGGAAGGTTCTGTTGTAGCTGAGATGAAGGCGAGGAAGAGACAGTTTTTTTCCTGATAAAAGAGCTAAAAAACCCTCCTTTGCGATCCCGAGTAAATGTGCCAATTTCTGGTCCATCCTCCAAGAGGCTGTTGGGAGACTTGTCCCTAGGCTGCTGTTTTCTTGGTAATGCTGGAGAGCTGCTTCCTCTACCGTCACTTCCCAAAACGGCAGAGGCCCAGCCTGTAACACAAAGCATGGACTAGTTTTAGTAGTTGAAAAGCTCTTCAAAAGAACATTTAATGCGTGTTGACAAATAAAAGTATTAAAAAAAATAACCATCTATATCTATATCTATATCTCTATATATATATATAGGTGCTACTTGATTTTTCATATATTTAGACCATAAAATGGATTGACCAAAATATGTGTAAATAAATACTTGACACTAAACAATAATTATGTGGGGGACATTTTTTAGAAAAATCATATATTCCCATAACAAGCTAAGAATCATGGAGCATCTTTTGAACAAATCATGAAGATGTTTTAAAAATGTTAAACATTAATTTTTTTAAGTTTATCTTTTAATGTAACATAGTAAATTGGGTTAGTTGGAGATCCATTTATACATATATTTTATATTCATAGGTTTCCTTTTTATTGGCAACATTTTGAAGACTTTTGATCAATCAAAATGAAATATTTATTTTTGAATTGCAGTTTTAAATTTTCTTTTTTTTCCTGACACCTATGAATATGTTATGAGAAATTACATACAGGTTAACAGGTTTGATTGATTAAACATATTTAAGAGAACAAAACCTAATATAAATATATGCACACACACAGACAATAAAAACACAAACAAAAACAGATTTCAAATTTAATAGTGAGGTTATTCAAGTGATGTTCATTAGTCGAGGAAAAATATAAACACATACAAAGACAAATCTGATAATTAAATAACTTATACATAAATTTACATTCCCTTAAATATTATTTGTATTTTACATTTTCTTTGGTGGAGTGAAAACTAATACTTTAGATTATTTAAATTTATAAATCTATTGAGTCAAAACTATTTGGGCATTAAGGGAAAATCATGGCTCTTCTCTTCAAACGGCGAGCTTGCCGACGCTGCAGAGTTGACTCTGACACACATGTAGACTCATAGCGGCTGGGGGAGATCATGTGTTTTTCTGTACCTGAGTGGCCTTGGATGCTGAGGTCAGGTCGCCCATCAAGTCCACTCTCTATGTTTTCTTTATTCTCTGCATGTTTGAGCAGTGTTCGAGATTTGGATGGTAGCAATGGCATGTTGTGACCAAATGTTTGTAGTGGTCCACAATGTCCAGAGGAAGCAGTTTTACAGAGCTCCTCTGCAACTTCTACAACAGACAAAATTTAACAAAATGTAAGTAATACGGTTGTGATAAATTACTGCATGTAAATGCAACAGTACAACTACACAAAACTCTACCTTCAGAGATGCTAGAATCATGAAACATTGTTTCAAAAGCCTGATGGGTTTCTGCAAAAGAAGGCCTGTCCAATGGACTCCACTGCCAGCCTGTAATCAGAACATTCCATTAAACAATGTCATAACATTCAAGTTTTCTTTATTTATACAAACCACAGAATGGACTTACAAGCTCGCATCAGTTCGTAGACCTTAGGTGGGCATCCTTCTGGCTGTTCCATGCGATAACCTTTCTCCAGGAGATCATACACTTGAGACAGGTCAATCCCTGGGTATGGTGACATGCCGTAAGTAGCAATTTCCCAAAGTAGTACACCAAATGCTGTAAAAGGAATAAAATATGTGTTAATAAAAATTACTTAGTTAGACCATTAATTGTCTTAACTAGACCAAAAAAAATGCTAACCCCAGACATCCGATTTAATGGAGAAGGTGTTATAGGCCAGACTTTCCGGTGCAGTCCATTTAATTGGAAACTTTGCCCCAGCATGAGCAGTGTAAGTGTCACCAGTCATCAATCTGCTCAGGCCAAAGTCGGCAACTTTTACAATGTGATTCTCACCCACCAAGCAGTTTCTTGCAGCAAGATCTCTGAAAAATCCAGAAAAAAATGTGTTAAAAGGAAAAGTAAGACATACTGTGTAAAACACATAGAAGACATTTTACCTGTGAATAAAGTTCTTCTTTTCCAGATACTCCATGGCAGAGGAGATCTGTGTAGCCATGTAAAGCAGCACCACAGCATTCACTTCATCCTTGTCACATTCCCTTAAGTAGTCGAGCAGATTCCCATGCGGCATGTACTCTGTGACAATATAGAATGGAGGCTCCAAAGTACACACACCTGTTCAAAAATAAACAGGTGTTAAAATAATATACCATGTAACAATAAACAATGAATGTAAACTGTAATCTTGTAGAATACTGACCAAGAAGTTGAACAAGATTTGGATGTTTAACCTCCTTCATAACGGCTGCTTCTTTGAGAAACTCTTCAACTTCCATGGTGTCTTCCTGTCATGGAAAAATTCATAAAATCAAGCTCAGGATAATGATGTGTACTTTTTGTACCATAATTTAAACCTGTAAGGTTACTGTGTGCCTCTAGGTGGCAATATCCTACCAATAAAAATGAATAATTTCAGAGAGGGGAGGTAGATGATTATGAGTAGAATTGTTCTCTAGAACTCAAAAAAACGATATATGTATGAAAATGGCAAACAAAATCATTGCTAACCTTCAGCGTTTTGACTGCAACTGTGAGGTTGTACTTCTTCCACACACCGACATACACTTCTCCATATTGGCCTCCGCCCAGCTTGTGCTTCATGGTGATGTCTGTTCGTTCCATCTCCCATTTATCATGGATGGGAGACACTCCGTAGACTGTAGGCTTGTTACATTTGGGTGCAGGGTAGTGCAAGGTGGTGACGAGGCCATCAGCTACAGTGGAGTGATGATGCACAAGTTCAGCCAGGGTGGCAAAGCGGCTCTCAGATGTCACATACACCTACAATTGGATCATATGAAACAATTATAATATTATATATTAATATATAACAAATATTTAGCAAAAAAGTCAGTCAATGGAATTCCCTATAAAGTTTGTGAGTCTCACCTTTCCATCAGATGCGGTGTTGATGCGATAGTGGTAGACTCTTCCCTCATAACGAAGAGAAATGGAGAGCTGTCCAGGACTGCTTTCACTTTCTCGAACAAGGAAACTGCCATTGATTAGTGATGATAACAGATACTCAGCTGCACTGCGAGACACAGGCCCATGATACCAGCTGTGCTTCTCCAGACTGTTGACAGGGGTGATGTAGTTGGATGGCACCCAGCCTTGGCCATTTTTTGAGCGCACTTCACTCCATTCACCATTCTGGTTGTAACCCAGCACTCGCAGCTTTTCACCTGAGCACAGACAGAAGATCAAAAGATTGTGTCACATGTGTGCTTAAAAGTGCTTCAGCAGTTTATACATGTTAAACCTGTAAACATTACATTATCGCAATGCATTGCATAAATCACAGTAGGAAAGCTCAGTGAGTCATGGTTTAGACATTATCCACTGAAACTACATGAAAAGCATTTCATCAATGAAAGAGCTGGATGAACCGGGATAGGGAGCGCCAACCCAGGCAAGTAGGGGCTAGTATCTTGACGTCAAAGATAAGCAGCAACAATACAATGTGTAAAAGAGAAGGGAAGGTAAGGGAAGGTGGATCTCTACACTTACTTTATGCAGTAAGGTAGTGAGTAATCAATGGATATTCATGTGCGGACGGGTCTAATAATGCCTCACACATTAAGAGTAATAAATAAATGTAATGTCAACATGACAGCCTATTCGGGTAACAAAACAATATCTTCAAACAAAGCAATACATTAAAAACAATGCTAAATGAAAAATTGTTCCACAAAACTTAAAATGACAATGAACTATAAACAAAACTGTGAGATTAGTAATTATTGTGTAATGATTATGTGTGCAAATTTTCTTGTACATATTGGAGACATTTTAAATTACTGATGTACCATAGAAGTTTCTTACCTTTAGTGATGCTCAGCGTGTTGTCTCCGCTGGCAACAAAGTCATAGAGTGCTACAAAAAGGTTGGGGTCACTCTCCGCTGCCCCCAGGAGGTTCTCCTTGGAGCTCCATCGCACAGCTTCAGTCAGAGCCGCAGAGTCGAGGCCAAACGGTCGGTGGAGCACTTCTGAAGAGAAAGCAAGACAGAAAATAAATAACACCTTTTGTGACTGACTGTCACAAGTGTAGTTTGCAACGGTGTTACACCGGGAGTCAAAAACCCTGTGTACCTGCTTCTCCAGCTACACTGTTCAGACTGCATCCAGTTTTTAAATTATGGGCAGTCAAGGCGGCCCAGTCTTCCTCAAAACTATTGGCCTGTAGGCACCTTAAAAGCATTACTTCAATGTTCTAATGTGGTTAGAGGCACAGCTACACAGATCAGATGTGCCTAGACTCCAGCTAAATGCACTTTGGAAGTAGAGGGCAAATGACTTATAGACTATGGCTACAAGAAGGAGGGGCTAAAATATGACAACAATGAGATAAACACTCCCCAAACATTGTGGTAACTACACACCCAGACACCCACACACACTGCATAATGGACATGCGCCAGCTGCTGCCAAAGACAATGATTGCATGTCTGAACAACTGTAGTCAAGTGGGAAACAGCATTAGAAAAGGAGAACAAAACTTAGATTGTACAATGTAAAATACAAAAAAAGCTGAACTACAAAATGAGTTCCACTAAAATTGCCCAAACATTAAACATAAACAAGCTGAATTTGGGAGCCATGGTTCACCCTTACATAAATACATAAAACATCCTCACCTTTGTTTTGTAGTAACATGCACTGCATAGCAGCACTGGCCGTGACCTGGCTAAGCCACAGTTCCCAATACATCTTCTCACAAACTACTACCCAACTACATATGGAAAGGCTTTTTAAAATCTCCCATGATGGTTTGCTATGTCTGTTTGGTTGATAAACTGTTGAGTCTTCTTTGCAACCAAAAATAAGTCCTAAACCTTGAATTTCTTCAGACAAAAATTTAAAAATCCCAACGGTCCAAACGAGTTGTAGTTGTATGTAGTATGTATGAAATAAGCACCTTGTGAAAGCAGGAGTCTCAGAGTACATGTGTGAAAGGGGAGGAGACCTGACATAAGCTTAAGGACAGCAGGCACACAGTCTGGTGAAAGATGAGATGAATGTAAATGTGTGGTTGTGGCCCACAGCAGATGGCAGTCCTCAGGGAGGACAGGTCTTATTGACCATCATTTTCTTGTAATCAGGCTACAACTGTTGGAGCCAACTGCCTGAGCAGCTCAGATCATATTTCTGCATATCACACCCATGTCAAGGATATGTCACAATATGGCAGTGATTTCATGCCAGAGGTCTCAGGATCCTGAAAAATTTAAATAATTGAAACCATTATAGTTAGACACTTAATTTGTTAACTGGATAATAGTGAAATAAACAGGCAACTATTTTAGCTATTAATTGACAAGTCAAAAACATGTTGCATGATGACAGAAAATCTTTTTTTATAAACCATTTTTATAAAATCCCTCAGAGGTTAGAGGGTTGATCCACCAACCAAAAGGTTGGAGGTTTGAACCCGGTTCGGACCAGTGCACACACTCACTGTATTAAATGAGTCGTGTGCAATGCTCTGAGCTGCACTTTGGGTTAGTGAACGTCGGGCGAATTGCTGTAACCACTGAGCCACTGTGTACAACCCCAAACCTAATGGTCAATCATTAGTTGAGAGGTCTTGGTGAGGCTTGTGCACTGAAAGCTTTGATTGAGGGAGCAGTTGGTCTGCAGGAGGCACATCGTGTGCTGCCTCCAGTCTGTGCACTGTGACAGTGCAGCACATGTGTGAGGAAGAAACTGGGCCTTTGTGCTTTGGAGATGGAGGGCATGCTACACTCAACCCCACGACAGTTGGGCAAAGGTGACTGTGGCACATGCTGATGCCAAACTACTGCAGCTGTCATCAAGTGATTCTGTCAGCCAAAGCCGACCTAAGCAAAGCAAGTGTCCCAGAAGAAGATACTGATCACTACAACACAAATGTTTCAGGACGAGGCTCTCTCTGTGGCAGCAGACACAACAGGCAGAACAAGATGAAGAAATGATATGATGTTCATGTGTGACCTGTTATGCTTCTACAACAAAAGTGGTTTAACTGTGCAGGGTTAGCTTTAATACATAATAAAAGGTGAGGTTCAACTAAGGCTGCTTGAAGTGAAATAATCAGTTGGACATACACAAGTGTACATAGAAAGTAAAGCAAACAGAAAATTAGAATCCGCTTTCTCAGTATATCGACGGGTTCCATATCATGAAAGCTCAGAAATTTCAGAATTATCTTCCTGAGTTGTTCCTTCCTGAGCTACTAATGACTAATGATTAAGTATTATTGGAAACTACTATCCTTGTGCTATCAGAAGACGGTCTACAGATGATGACTAAAAGCTAATTTGTCTAATTGTCAAATAGACAATGGTTTCCTCATTTGATTTTTTTAATTGCACATTTCTGCAACATGTAAAGAACACATAATGGTGGTGAAATGGCAGAGATAACTCTTCTTACGAGAGCATCACCTGTTCATTCACGCCAAAGCAAACATAATTAAGGCTCTGCGGCATGACTGATGCAACTCTGTATGACTAAGACATTCCATAGAGACAAACTAATGGAAAAGCTTGTGAATGGCCTCTGCCCCACCTCTGGACAGTTAATGCTGGTAATGGGCTCTCTTAAGTGCTTTTTCAGAATTCTGCTGCCAGCTTAAGTTGTGCCAAAATCAATACTACTGTGTCAATCAAGTGTTAAGTCAGTGGAGATTTCCAGTAGGGTTATTTGATCACGGAGATATTTAAAAATTGTGTAATATCAGTTAACCTAAAGATGCAGAGGATGATATTGGAAATTTTGTGTCATTGTGGTTCTTTGTAATGTTTTGTGAATCATGTTAAAGCCACTGCAGATTTGAGGCTTTTTTCCAGATTTTGAGGGGCAGAAGGCATGCACATACCATTTAGAAAAGGTAAATTCATTTCAGCATTTTCAATTACTCAGTCTTGCTAATTGAATGCAGTAATAAAAGTAATCCTTAAACACACTTTAAATTTAAGGATTGATATGGAGGGAAAAAATAACAATGTCTAGAACAGCTTAAATATTTCCCCTTTGAAAAACTGTAAACAAAAACACTCCAATTCCAGAATGGGGGCAGCTGGAGGCAAAAGTGAAGCAGAACATGAATTTTGGAAAATGAAAACCACATGATATTAGAGCCCAGTTTTAAAGCATTTACAATTGTGTTTTCATTATTTGGTTATTTGACAAGAGATTATGATAGGAAGCAATTTAACAAAGGCAAAATCCACATTTTGAAGTTTTACTGGACAAATCCTTACAGAAAGGTTGAGCCCCCAACAATTTTTCACTTTGTCTACAGATATATTACACATTTCATCATAAATTACACTTTTTCTGAAGCCTAAATACTATTTTAGGGTTTGAAAAAAATATTTTTTTTACAAAGTAAATAAGATTTGTAATTCAAAGAAGTTATTATCTCCGCCAAGGAGATTATGCGATCAAGTCGATTTATTTATTTATTTATTTATTTGTCTGTGGGCAGAATTTCTCAGAAAGTACTGGACGGATCTTCGTGAAATTTTTACCAGAGGTAGATCTTGGCCCAAGGACCACTCCATTAAATTAAATAATTTTGGTGATGATCCGGATCCGGACCTGGAATCTGGACCTGGATATACAATCTTAGTGAGATTTCTCGGAAAGTACTGGCCGGATCTTCATGAAATTGTCACCAGAGGTAGATCTTGGTGCAGGGACGACTCTGTAAAATTTTGGTGTTGATCCGGATCCAGATCTGGATTCTGGAACCGGATCTGGATTTTGTGTCCACGTCATCCCTTGGCGGAGATCAGAAATCTCAGATTGCTCTTGTTTTTTGTTATGTCATAAAACCATTAGCATTTAGAGCTGCTCGTCTGTTAATCATTGTAAATATATGATTTTGGCTTCATTTTGCTTCCCCTTGCTTTCATTTTCAGCATTTTAAATATTTTAATGACATAAGGTTTGAAAGGGTCTATTAGAGGTGAGAGATATATTTTTTTTAAATTACATCGTTTCTTGGGAGATAAGCAAAATGTTTGAACACAACATAAAAATAGCAAGAGATTAAAAAACATTTACTTTAATCAAATAATAACCCACCCCAAGTAAACAGAGAAAGAGGCCGAAAAACAGACAATGAATAGCACCATACAGCCCAGCAGGAAAATACGCAAGACCCAAAGATCCCTGAGGATTTCACAACGAAGGCTCATCATGGTACAAGAGATGAGGAAACTGACCACTGCTCAAAGGAATGCTGCAGAGCAGAAGACGCACAGGTGAATGATGAGACACTCCTCGACACAGAGCTGGTTTACTTGTGATTCAAACCTAAGACTAATCCTGCTGTCTGATGCGCTGGTATATATTTGTGTGTCTGTGTGCCTGTCTGTGAGTCCGTGTGTGTGTGTGTCTGTGAGTCCGTGTGTGTGTGTGTGTGTGTGTGTGTGTGTGTGTCTGTCTGTGAATGTGTGTGAATGTGTGTGTATGTGTGTGTATGTGTGTGTGTGTGTGTGTATATGTGTGTGTGTATGTGTGTGTGTGTATGTGTGTGTGTGTGTGTGTGTGTGTATGTGTGTGTGTGTGTGTGTGTGTGTGTGTGTGTGTGTGTGTGTGTGTGCGCGCGTGTGTGAGTCTGTGTATATATGTGTATGTGAGTGTGTGCCTGTCTATGTCACCAAGGGGGTTAAGCTGCCCTGGGGTGTAAATTTAAGCTCCTTTACAATGACTCAGTGTAATCATCAGACTGAAACCCAAAGATTTTATCTGGATAATGTCCTAGATAACCAGACAGAACATAAGGGCGGTCAATTTACTTTTTTTCAAGTAACATTATCTATTGTATATGAACTGCAATATTTGGTTTATTAGTCATTAGACTAATATGGACAACTAGAATAGAGATTAGTAAGACATACACTAAGGGCTTTGTAGAGACATCACCACCAAAGGGTGCCTCATCTTGATAAGGATATTAAAAAACTGGGCTGTAGTCTCTGACTTTCTACACAAACAAAGATTTTAAATTTGTAGATGATATGCAATTGAGTCCAATCAATGCAGCCAACTTTGCAGTGGAAATGCAAGCAGCACAGAGTGGATCCTGGAATCAACCCAATGCCACACAAGTCTGGCACTGGCATCATTCTGCTCTTACTGCACCACATGTGACGCCATTACAGGAGATTTTGCTGAGCACATTTGAGCACATTTAAGGGTGAGAGCAGGAGACAGTGCATCCATCTGCAGAGCCAATCGCTGAGGGTGCACATTAATCCTAGCCTTTAATGAAGGAAAAGCTAAGTCTTACCACTAGAAAGTCGATTTAGGGAATTTTCCTGTCAGTGGGAAGCAGTTTAATTGACATTTTTATATTGCCTTTGTAAAAAAATTGTTTATGTGATAATAGTTTGTGTAAATCTTTATTTAAATAATATGCAAAATATATATTTTTCCTACACTGCATAGAGGCTGAGAAAGTTATGAAACACTTTTGATGTGAAAAATGAGCTTAATGTAGCACTCAGGATTTTATGTCTAGCTTCAACAGGAGCTGTGGCATGGCTCCTCCTGGTGGTTAGGTGCAGTCACTAGGATAAGTGACTATCCTGTTCACCACAGTTGGCATCAAAATCTGGATAAATGGTGCAACGTTTGATCAGAGGATAAACACAACCTCCCTGGCTTGTATTGCCAAACACAGTGCAAAACAGTGCACAGTTAAGTGGATGTGTCTTTAATCTCATTTACCTGAAGGTGCAAATCAGCTTATGACATTAGATGAGTCTCTTTTAAAGCAACATTAACAGCTTCAAGATCTATGAGAATATGACAGACTGACTACTCTCACCAAAATCAGACTTATCATATGATCTGCCCCAATTTTGATGGTCATCTGATTATTATTAAAAATAGTCTGTGTGTCATTATCTCTGTACAGTGAAAGGTTCTTATATTTAAAAAAGGTTAAAAAAAAAAAAAAAAAAGACAAACACTGGCCAACTTGCTGCACCAAATAGTGACAAAACAAATAATTTTATGGATGACCATCTGTGTCGTACTGAGCTTTCAGCACACTTTTGGGCTATCTTAAATTTCTTATAGCTCTGTTCTTTCTGAATAGTCTTGGCAACAGGATAAACATTCAGACAGCAAAGTGGAAGAGAAGTGTTGCCACAGCAAACTAGATCTGACTTGTCATGATTTTTCTTTGTCTTGGAATAAAGAATGCAGCAGTAACAATGGCAGGTATGAAGGAAATTCCAAATTTAAGTGTGAATACCAAATTTGTTCATATTA
>KN493334.1:33854-47191 GCA_000787155.1 Scartelaos histophorus | reverse complement strand
GCCGGTCCCTTGTTGTAAACTGTTCATAGGGTGTTGCATGTTTTTGGTTGATGGGGGAAACCGGAGTACCCGGAGGAAACCCATCCAGACACGGGGAGGAAACGTGCAAACTCCACACAGAAAGGCCCGGGCGACCCGGGGATCGAACCCGCAACCTTCTTGCTGTGAGGCATGAGTGTTGCCACTCAGCCACCGTGCCGCCTTGTTCATATTAAGAATCATATATTCAACCAAAGTATACCAAAGCAAAGCAAATCAACATTCCCCTTACGGTTGAATGCCATGCTCTCCATCCAAAATAATAAGTAATTATTGATGTTGTTCAGACATTTACTAAGACAAAACCCCTTAAACAGAACTACCAAGATTTATAATTCACAGAAGTTCATTAGGTCCCTATGACATCTCAAAATTGTGTACTAGTGTGTACTATTAAAGATAACCATGGGTTTCAGAAAGAGAGAAAACAAGACAACTGCCAGCTTTTTTAAGACAAAGTATAAAACAAACATGCATAATACATTTTGAATATTAACATATTTTGGGTGGGGAAAAGTTCTCCAAATGAAAGAGGAAGTTGAAATCCATGAACACCCATAGCAAGCCTGTCAAAGCAGCATGTAAAAACAGACAGAAAAAAGCAGGCATGTGCGGGCAGACATCTCACCATCTCTGTCATCTATTGAAGATGTTTTGCAGAGTTGAGCCGATAACAGGAATGCAAAGGCAATACCAAAAACACAACAGACAACAGCAGTGCAACAGTTACAATTCTTTTGGGCTTTAGGAGTGCACACAGTATAAACTGTCAAACAGAGGATGCAAGTGGGCATGTAAAAACCTCTAGATATTGTAATGTGAGCATTTGATTCTATAGTGACTTAATAGGGTGGAAATGCTACCTAATGACCCAAGGCAAGTGTTGCTGCTTACCAAAGCATGTAGGCTATAATACAAACGGAACTATGGCTTCCTTCCTTTAAAAATCCCTGTCTTCCATTTTGGAGCATCAAACACAATTATTATCAAATCATAACAGAGAGAACTTAAGATGTTATAAATGATCCAAAGTACACATTTGAAAACTGATAAATCATAGGATGTAACTTTAAATGTGGTTGTCCTTTCTGGACAGGTTGTCAGGAGAAGAGGACAGTGTTAGCAACCGCTAATCAGCAATAAACACCAGAGTAAATACACATCAAAATAGCAGAGGCTCCAAATCGACAAATCACGGCCGGCCACTTACCTGAATGAAATGTGAAGACATTGATCCCCGGATCTAGTACAGTGCCCACGGCAGACCTGCCCGGGGGTGTCCCGGTGTTACTGCCGGGATCTCTGGGTCTCCTCCCGACACCGCTACTCCGACTCCCTCTCCCCTGGTGCGGCTGGGACGTGTGGGGCTGCGGTGGCAGCCCGGCCGAGGTGCTCTCGCCGACCCGGCCTACCTGCTGTCCCATCCCGACAGATAATGTAAAAACAAATTGCAAATACCCGTTCTGCCTCTGCTTCACATTCCCCCAAAGTAAAGCGGCCTGGCCCAAACAGTCTTGGCGATGATCCCCTCCCCAATCTCTTCACAGGGCTAACCAGTGCTGCTACCTCGTTAGCCTATTAGCCTGTTAGCAGTTCAGAGTGAAACCCACCCACCCTTCCCCGGACAATAAAAGCACAAAGTTTTCGTGGGACTCTTGTTGATTCAATTTGGATACTCCAGACGCTACTGGAGAATTTGTGAACGGTGCCACGCGAGTCCTGTTCCCACTAAAGCAAACCTTTAGCAGGGTTTTGGCGTTGTCCGGCCACTACGCGCCCCCTCTGCCGCCGCCATCTTTACCGCAGAGCAGGAGATGTGTTGCACACAAGAGGGGGCTCCACATCCTCCTCCTCCTCCTCTGTGCCCTCTGCACATGGATCTATCTGAGCAGGGAAAGGACCTACCTACCGCTACACTTTAATATACACAATATTGTGTTAGAACTGACATTTAAAACCAATGAAACTCTGTATTGTGTGACAACATTTATTTTCCATAGTAATATTAATCCACAGTTAATTATATGACTTCATGGCTTAACAGATAAATAAATAGTAGCTTCAAAAATATAAAGTATGTAGATCTGCAGTATACATCATTATGAACGTTTTTATTAAGACATAATAAACTACTGTATATAGTTCACTATAGAACTTAATGAGATCGTTTAATCAAAATCCTGATGTGTATTTGTGCATATTTGGTGCATCGGTAGTTAATACACCGCCACCGTGTGGTCGTATGTATTTTGAGCAATTTCAAGAAGAAAATGTAAGTGAAGATCTTTTTTCACACTCCAGTTAAGCTCTTAAGACAACAATGTATTTCAGACAAACTTTATATTGATACATTATTTTACCATTAAGGAAAGCAAGTTGTTTTGCAAGGTAATCCATACCGCATTAATTTACAAATTCTTTGACCAAATGTCAATACTAAAGCCAATACCATTACAGTTTTTTCACTGTAAATAATCATTTTGTGAAGAGTATTTGAAATGAATGTTTGTATTTAGCTGCCTTTTCATTATTGCATAGACAAGAATAAGTAGCCCCATTTGTGTGTTTAACTCATAATATGTTTAAATAAATTAAAGAGACTTCAAAAAGCTAAGCTAGCAAATTTTTTTAACTGTAACTTAAAAACAAAGTAAAGCTGTTGATGTTTTAGTTAAACTTTTGATACACTTTTGATTGGTAGGTGTCTATACATACATTCATTAATCATTCATTATTAATTTCTTGTGTGTTATAATAAAACAACCATGTACGGATAAGAAAGGCTTGCTGGCATTTACTTAAGAATCCTCCATTCCAAACACAGGTTTTAGTCTGCAATTGTACTTCTCTCACAGCTCCAAGATCGCGGCTTTAATAACTCAAAGAAGGATGGCTGTGAGACAAAACAATTACCAGGGTAAATCAGTGTATTATAGTTAGATTACGTGCATGACAAAAAGGCAAGGCAACTGACCTCTTTCAAAGGGCAGTAGATTTGGGCGTACCACTCCTGAGAGTACAGACAGATAATGACACCCTGGCCCAAAAACAGGGAAGTCCACATGATGATGTTCCAGATGGGTCCTTTTCTTTGATCATGAAGAATAAAGTTAAACATCACTATGGAATAGCACAGAAAGAAAAAAACAATGCAAGCGATTAGTTTTACTGAATATTATATTGTTTATTGCTTATAATTTTTCTTTTTCTTACTTCCAAAGCACATGAAGAGACAAAACAGTACAGGATAGAAGAAGCCAAAGCAGACTGCAAGGATATACTCATGGACCACAGCGGACACTGTGAACACAAAAAGCATGGCTCCCGCTCGAAAACGTTTTTGTGACATCTGAAAAAAGAAACAAAAACACACAACACATGAAAATTTGATCTTCTAAATTTTTAGGGCTCCCCACCTGCTTGTCCTTATGGATATGTTATTTCTCTGCCTGAAGTGTTCAATCCAACTCAATCCACTTTTTTATATTGAATGTTCATATTGCATAAAAATAATAACATTTATACATAGACACAGGGGACCACACAACCCGTGCTGCGTTAAAAACCAGAGGATAAAAGTGGGTCTTATGACGTGAATTACAAAACTCCTCTGTGGGGGCTATTCCAATGTGGGGAGCAATAGTGTGACAATATAGAAACAAATCTTCTACTGACCCACAGAAAGTCACGATACACATAGTAGTAAAGCCAATCATGGACCACAACGTTCCATGTGCGATAGTAATTGGCAAAAGAGGTTGAATTCCACCAGTCCTAGGATACAAAGCAAAGGGGATTATGCAAAATTATAAAAATATAAGCGTGAACATATTTCCTGATTGGCAATATGCACCTTGTAAAACATTCTGTCAGCAAAACAAAGCATTTCAGCAAAAGCATTCAGCCAGCAATGAAGGAAGGCAAAAAATCCCAAGAACAGAACTAATACTCCTGCCAAAGAATACCACCACAAGTTTATTTTATTTAACAAACAGAAAAAAAACATATAAATACCACTCTAGATAATGGCATTGTACCTGGTAGAATTGAGTTGAAGACGCATAGAACCATGGCCCGCAGGTCAAAGAACTGTAGACTGATGCTGCGAAACTGGGGGATGCACAGCCGTACAAACACATAATAGGCATAAAACAGACTGCCTAGAACCTGTTGATTAACAAATTAACATTACACAATTATATCATCATACCATATATACGAGGGATAATGTTATGTTGTACCTGAAGAAACTTTGTGGCCACGTAGCCCCATCTTATCACTGGGTTCCTTTGAAGAAATGTGGTTGGATTTAAACAGTATTTTATCAATGGTATCAAATATTACAGTTAGTTTTACCTCGGATATTTGTCTCTATAAATAAGAGTTGGAGCAAATAAGAAATACAGATAATGAGAAACCTGAGGGACCTGTGGGTTGGGGCCTAATAAAACACATATTTGGGATTAGTTAGTATAAAGGTGTATGGTTCATCATTAAAGTAACATAATCGATTAACATACTTCCTTTATCTTTGGTCCAAGATAACACTTTTGGCACATTTTCTCTAACAAAAGAATGGACTTTCATACTCAAGCGGACCTGCAATTGAGACAAATTTAAAAGTAAGATACAAGATTTTGTTGTTTAACGATGGTTGATAAAAAGCAAACTACCTGTTCTAAGATAATGATGAAACGGGACGCAGGAGGCAAATTGTTGATCACAACAACATAAGCGGGCAAAAGTCCCAGACCCAGAGCCTGGTACACCAAATACACAAAACCAAACAGCACAGTATGGAGCTTGGGGTAACTGTAAGAACCAGTTTGACTCTGGGACCAAAAATAGAGCAGTGTGTACGGCACCACAAGGACAGACAAGAACATGCAAATCCATGTGCAGACCACCAAAGGAAACTGTCCAAACGCATAGACTAGTAGGTCAAAATCCAGAACCAGTCTAGGGGAAGAGAAGAGACTCAGAACACAATATTTGTAGCATTAAGGCAAGGAAACTAAAAGATTGACTCAACCGCACCTGCCTTTATCCAAGAAATCCACCACTAAAGTACTGAGGATGAAGAGAATGAGCAGGGCAATGAACATGTGGTAAATGGTCCTAATGTGATTGACTTCAAACAATTCACTGAAAAACAAATTAAAAAAGAACACATATCATGTTTTTAATCTCCCAAAACCAGGAGTTAAAGCTGCACAATGTAACTTTTCTGGTGGTCTAAAGTCTGCTTGCTGCTCCACGGTTGTCTTATGGCTTTGTCTTGTATATATCACAGTATGACATTAAACTCATTTATTTTTGCATTTTTGGTGTTTTATTACAAGAAATGATCACCATGAAAATTACAAAGGGCAAATTTAAACTGATTTGATAAAAATAGTTCAACAAAACTCACTCTAAAAGAGACCGCCGACTCACAAATTGTTTTCCTTGACCATGAGGGGGACGAAAATGCCTGAAAGAAATAGAATAAAACATTCATAATTAATATAAAGATAACGTGATACACACAAGATTTGATGGTACCGGAGTTTGTTCCTCTCCTTGTCTGAGAGGGGCGGGGAGAAAACCGCAGATACTGGTGCAGGCTCCAGACTAGCAGATTCCTCAATGAGACTGTCCATAAAGTCATTGACATGGCTGTCAAACTGACGCATCAGGTCACTCTTCAAGAACTGAGCAACACAGAAATGAAATATTTACAGATCACAAAGATAAACAAGAACAGAATGAGATAAGCAAAGATAACATTTTTGTAAAACTAAAAGCTGCCATCTGTTTAATTTTGTTTATTTTATCATTAATACAGAAAGTGCAGAGAGGCTTGTACAACACACAAGATAACAGTTCCTTAAAAATCATAAATCATTTTGGTCTATGGATTCAGTGAGCAAATAAAATAAAAAATACTCCTACCTCAGCCCTTCTTTTTAGTTGAAGTTTTTTACTTATTACATGTTCCACTTCAATTTTTCCTTTGTGCAAAAGCAAAAAAAAGAAAAACACACATAAAAGGTTAATAGTTAGTAACAATAGTGTTTTGACATGCTTTGGCACACCCATATTTATATGACTTTAGACGCACCAACATTAATTACGTTGCCTACAGTAAGACACTAGTTTTAAGGCTTGTACTTCAATAAAGCAAGTTTAGCAGGTAAGCCTGAACTATAAATAGAAAGCCCTTACCATTTGTTTTCAAGTAATTTTCACCATTTTGCGGGTGTTCTGATGGAGATCGACCATCCATGGTGTTGTTGAGGTCAGGGAGAACTGGCATTTTAGGAATGGCCCGACAGCGGGACCGAAGGACACTTTCTTCCTCTGTGTCCATCCTGTGTCAGACCCAAAACAAACAAATGTGAAGTTCACAAACTGAGAGTCAGCAGCATTAGACGTTTACCAAAACCCTATGTCTGGAAATAAATGAATGTGAGGTAAAGGCAGCTGTTATCCTGCCTGAGAATAAAGAGGAGGGATCTCAGTGATACACAATGCAAACACTGGCAGTGAAATGAGGCTCACATGACATGAGCACACGTTACCAACAGGACATTTCCTGTAGCTGTCACTTCTCTGCTAGCCGCTGCCACACCACCTGAGGACTCTGACATACTGTCTTCTAAATCACTAGGATTACACGATTCTGTCGCTTACATTCCTCAGATTCTTAGTGACTAGTTCTAGAGACATCTTGATAAATAAACAACTTGTTTGGGTGTCTCAGTAGCCATCAAGCGAAAGCACTGGTAAACACTGGCACTGATAGCCTGCTCAACGTATAAGACATAGCTTACTCAATTCCTCGGATTTTATTCGTCGTCTGGACTAAAATGTGCGTCTATCCGGGATGATGGCGTGCGATGCGTGCCTAAAACCTGGAGCAACATGAATGTGATGCATGTGAGAGCTGCACACCTTCTCCATTGTATAAAACAGAGCAGAGCACGCGCCTCGCGCTGATTGGCCTCGTGTCTCTCCTCCTTTTGACGTCACAGGAGCACGTTGGACTGACTACAAGACTCTCATCAACTTTGCTCTATTGTGTCTAGTCCTCGAGAAGGTCAATGAAGGAGTAAAGCCCATTGTATTTTTACAACCAATATCTCATTTACTGTTAACAAATAATAACTATTTATTGCCACAGATTTGTTTTTCTTTCCTTACAGGAGCCATTCAGTCCACAGATGGGGGTTTCATGATGCTTTGGATATTCCCAAAATTTCCGCAGGCTGTTTAATTAGCTTTGCTTCAGTCAATTACTCTGAGGACTTTGGAGAGCTTTGTGCATTTGACTGAAGCCACTGCCTGTTTCCCTCATGTTGATGTCATGGGGGAGACTTGTTTTATCTGCGATAGGAGCCAGGCCCAGCAAAGTGGAGGTTGGTCTAGGTTGGACGTGTCTTGTTCTAGATGTTTTATGTAAGTATTCTTACCCAGAATCACCTGTTTACAACAATGAAAACAATGAAAGCGAAGATCTGTAAAAATGATTTATTTGGATTTATTTAATTTTATTGCATGATATAATATCACCAATCATGTAACCTAATAAAGAGGTATACAGTATATGTAGCAAATATCTAAAAGGCCAGAAATAATATATGGCATGAATGTAAGTATATGATTAATGAATGATATTTTATACAAAAACAGCTACACCCTTTGAATGCATATTCTTGAATAAATAAATAAACAAACTATAAATAGAAACAGGGCAATAATCACAGAAAACACAGAGGACCTAAAAGAACAGTAATATCAGTAACATTAAATAGTGCTTCATTCATTTCAAAACCAACGTCTCTGACAGGAAGTAACTCCATGTCACCCTGATGAGCCTCTGTGCTCCCCACTGTCCTCACAGCTAACTCAACCTAAAAAGAACATGAAAAAACTGATTTGAAACACAATCAATTATTATTAAAGTATTATGCTCCATGTATCATATGTTTTACCTCACAACCTCTGCTATTCTCAGAGATAAAGTGTGAACTTATTTCTTGGTGAGTGTTTCCAAGGATGTGAAAGACCTTGTTTAATGAATTAGTTTTGCCACCAGAGGACGGTAGATTTGTGATACAGCTGACGGTCATGTGCTGAAATGATCTGTGGCTGTGCAACCGCAGAAATCTCAACTGCACAACATTCAGTCCTGCATAGTCAAACTATTAACAGAAATACATTAGGCTAGACAAAAAGATACACGTAATTTAGCAAGATGATAATGATGCTAAGTTACTTTGATTCCACCATGTTGCTGACTCAACCAGCTGACAGATCTGTTTATAGACACCTTTTCTGGCTTGAATTGCATGTGTTTCTGAAAGTCCAACAAACCAAGAAAAAGAATATATTTTGTTAAAACTTTGAAAGATACAAAAGCTCTCAGTATTTTACCTGTGGCTGTAAAGGGTCTAAGCATGTTGCTCCTCCAGCTGTAAATTTGCACAACACTTTCAAAGCATCATATGGACAGCCATGGTTTGGGTCCACAAAATAGTAACCTAAAAAATAAATGTATTATATATCTGCTTTACTAGTACGTCCTAAAAGTACAACTCATGTTCACCATCAGTCAGATGGGGCTGCATGACTCCTAATTCACGGCAGGTTGTAGCTGGATTCTCTTCAGTGCCCAGTGGCCACATGAGAGATTGATCATTTATCTGAGACCTCTTGGGTCGTCGCCTGTGAGTCTTCAAAGATGAAGAAAGAGAGAAAATGATGAAAGAGAGAAGTAAATGCAGAACCAATGAAACAATAATGTACCAACCTTTTTGTGATCTTCAGTCACAGAGCCCTCTGTGGAGCTTGTTTTGGGACTCATTCCAAGCCCTTGTTTTGGTTTGGGCTTTTTCAGGGTTTTTTGAGTAAACTTTTCTCCCTGAGCGCCTGGTTTTCCCTTTTAAGCATTTGACATAATTAAGATTCTTTTCAGTTCCACTAAGCCAATTACAAAGTACACACAAAGCAGTTTCAATTGTGATACATCTTACAGGGGGTCCACGCATTCCCTTTAAGCCTTTTGGTCCTTTGTTCCCCTCAGTACCCTTTAGTCCCTGTAACAGACACCAAAAGGTAAAATATAACAAATCATATGGATTTCAAACTAATATTTATTATGTTGAATTAAATACTAGAAGCACAATGAGGTCTGACCTTGTTTCCATGTTGTCCCTTAATTAATAAAATAAATGAAGACAAAATGAAGAACTATATTATACATGATAGACATATCTAAAAACCTGAAATGAAACATACTGGATGCCCTGAGAGTCCTGCTTGTCCTGGTGGACCACGTGTCCCCGTCTCCCCCTGTGAGCACAGCAGACTTTGAATGCCTTCTAAGTTTTAAACCATGACTATAAACAAATAAAAACAGAAACCACCATTTTCCCTTTTTGACCCTTCAAACCCTTTATCCCCAAGGCACCGGGATTTCCCTGTGGTGTAGATAGTATATATTAGTATATATTAGTAGAATATTTTAGCAGGAAATACAGTAATACTCATTTCACTTACTTTAAGCCCCTGAGGACCAATGGGCCCTGGTAACCCAGTGTCACCGGTTCTACCCTGTGGGCAAACAAAGAAAACAAGGAGAGGAAAGAATAAAAGATGCAACCCAACCCATTCTTCATAACAATCACATACATGCATTATATAATCTGCTAGTTACACGTGCAGGATGAAAAACTGAAGGAGCTGTGCTACCACTTACAGTAGTATTTTATTGTCTTACCTTTATACCTTTCACTTCACTTTTTCCTTTTTCACCTCTAAGTCCAGGGAGGCCCTATAATCAAATCAGTTTGCATCAGGATTAGGATACACATACAGTATGCAAATCAACCACTTAACTATAACATGAAAACGTACTTTTGGGCCGACTGGTCCTGGAAGTCCTTGGTCTCCAGTTTGTCCATCATGACCCTGAATAACATAGTTAATCATTATAAGTGTTTTTTTCCAGATCCTTCCATGAAGATTCTAAATCATTTTTCACCTTAAATCCCTGAAAACCAATATTTCCAGAAATTCCAGGTGATCCAGGTTTGCCCTGAAATCACCAAAAATATTAGGCCAAAATTTGGATTACTGTGCAACTTGTGCTTTTATGGGAATAAAAATTGGGGTGCCCACTTTTTGGGCACCCCTGCTCTAGTGGCTCAAATGCAGTTATACAAAACCCAAAATGCCATATGAAGTCCTTCATGCTATGAGAGTACAGAGACACGCTGGCTTTCCTTCTTTAAATAAAGTTAATTTGATTATAGAAAACGGAGCCCACCATGATTCCAGGCAAGCCAACCGTCCCACGGGGACCTCTGAGGCCAATGTCACCCTAAAAAGAAGCAAAGATTATGAGACTGTTTGTACAACCAAAACATTAAGGTTTGAGTTCTTTCTTACAGGATCACCTTCATTACCCTCAACACCAAGTAAGCCATCCAAACCAGGCAGACCCTGGGAGCACAAACGTTATAATGTCAAAAATAGCATCAACACTGTTTCTGGGTGGACGACTTCAAAAGACAATGAGATACTTGCTGGTTTCCCTCGCTGTCCCGTTGATCCACGTTTCCCATGTAGCCCTGCAGGTCCCTGGAAAACAATCAGAAATATCAAATATATGTTGTACATTTAAGTGACAATAGATTACAATAGTTAGATGACAATCGTGTTTTTCAGAACAATTTGTGAATTTAATGAGTACCTGACTATAAAAATCAGGGATAAACTGTTGAATTGTGAAATTCTTTGTTCCCTAAGGGGCAAAACTGTCCGATGGTCATAGGTCTATTAGTTTTTTAATATCTGTCATGTTTTAATTTAACTTAACTTTGTGTATTTAATAAAGAAATTAAAACCACAACATTAATAATAAATAAATGCTTTCAGAAATTCTGGGGTATCATACAATATCCTATTAATGTTTACATCAGATTTAAAAAAAAAAAATTCTGAGGGAACTCACAACTTTTCCTTGAACCCCTTTCTTTCCTTTTATTCCAGGCTTCCCACTATGCCCCTTTAGAAGACAAAAAGTTTTAAGTATTTTACAGAATATGTAAATTGTGCAATTTAATGTATTTTCATAATTAATTAAATACAATATTTGTTTGCCCAACCATTGGCCCTTGAGGTCCTGGGATTCCTGAATGTCCGGGGGGGCCTTTGGGTCCAGTATGCCCCTTAACACCTGGAGGGCCCATTAAGCCCAATATCCCAAATTTACCCTTTTAAGAAACAAACATCAGATCACACTAAACAATTTTATAAAAATAAGTTGACTTAACAGAATGTAAAGTAAACAAACTAAATCCACTTTAGTACTGTGTACATGTCTTATTTGTTGTATTACCAAAGTGCCTCGTTTCCCACACTCTCCTTTTGCTCCCTTTTCCCCTTTAATGTCCTAGACAAACCAAAAGTCATACACACAGTGGTCACATCTTTTGATTATCATTACATATATCAGATAAGCCTGGATATTTTACAACCATGTTGCCTTTTCGGCCAAGCAATCCTGGTTTACCCTTCTCGCCTTTACTTCCCTGAAGAGTGAAATGAAAGGACACAACATTTAGTCCCTAAACAGATTATATATAGCTTAATACAACTGCAGCTGCATAAAGATGAACAAGTGCTTACTTTTGGTCCAGACAAACCCTTTTTACCATGAATACCTCTTTCTCCAGGGAATGCCTACAAAAACATAACATAGTTATAGTTTCATTTTGATACAAACCACTTATTCTAATAATTCATACTGGTGGTGATGGTCCAGTTTGTCCAGAAGGGCCCCTTGCTCCAACAGGCCCCTGAAATTAAAGTCAAATGAAATAGTTTATTTTTTATGGACAGCTTTATTTGAAAGCTTTGGTCATATTTTGCATATTTATCATTTATCAACAGTTTAAGTAGTTATACTTAGTGAACAGTTGCTCACAGTAATACCGACGGGACCTTTCTGTCCTATAACACCAGGTGATCCAGTATTGCCTCCTGGGCCAAGGATTCCAAACTTTCCAGAAGAACCTCTCTGACCCTTCTCTCCCTATACAAACCAAAGTCATAACATGACAAGAATTTGTCTTCAAATTACCACTATTGTATTTATTTTGTAAGTCTCACCTTCAATCCAAGTACTCCATGATTCCCTTTTTCACCTGGTACACCTGGATGACCCTGTTGATTACATCATCATTAATTATTATTGTGCAGTTTTTATAATCAAAAGTATACAGCATAGTATTTAGTGACACCACCGCACTTTTTCACACCTGTTTTCCTGGGGGTCCTCCCATGCCTAATAAACCATGGTTTCCTCTCACTCCATCTGATCCTTTTGGCCCCTTTTGTCCTTTGGGCCCAATATTTCCTTTAATACCCTTAAGATTATATTTAAAAATACTCTTAGAAATGGAAATCAAAGCCAAGCATTGAAAAAAAGAATAAGTTGCTTACAAACTCTCCCTTTAGTCCTGCTGGTCCCTCTTTTCCATTCAAACCAGGCAGACCCTGAAATTTTTAAAGTGTTCGAGTTCCATGCAATAAAACAACAATAATAAAACAATAATAGAATGTGAATATTATGAATGTATGAATATTAAATTAAATGCATGCCTGTTATCATCACTGATTAATCTACCTCCTCACCATCGACACCAGAAACTCCTTTTTGTCCAACAGCTCCTATGAATCCCTGAGTAAGTGAACAATGCAAAACCATATTCAGTTACTGAAGTTGGTGTGTGTAAATGTACAATATTCTTTGTAATATACAAACTGAAGTTTCATACCTTATCTCCTTTCTCACCCGATGGTCCAGGTGATCCCTGAGGTCCATCTTTTCCCTAAATACACAGGTTTAATTTGTTTATATTTGACAATATGTTGGTCCATTTTATTTACAACAGACTTACGGGATCCCCTTTAATCCCAGTGGGCCCTACTTGACCTTTCAGGCCCTGTTCACCTGAGGTACCTCGGGGCCCAACCTCACCTATCACTCCAGTCTTCCCCTGCACTCCCTGCAGGTGTCGGTGAGTACAATGATACAATGTTTAATTATAATGATTATTTACAATGTTTTATTAGTCTACATAACATTCTTACTTTAGGTCCTTGTAGTCCCTGAAAGCCAGACACGCCCATCTGCCCCTGTAACACATACAAGCATGTATGACATGAAAGCACAGTGTGCTACATGTAAGTGCACATAAAACAACAGATACACAATAATGGCATGTTACTCACAGAAGAACCTTCTT
>KN493334.1:0-27500 GCA_000787155.1 Scartelaos histophorus | reverse complement strand
CTTCATCAGTTCCTAAAAATATTTGCTCAGAGGAACTGACATGATGTGAGCTTCCTGAGGGGCTTTCAGTGGCAGATCCAACTGTTGGATGATCCTCAATAACCTGGGAATAGTCAATTAAAAAACACTTAAACATTAATCAAACATTGAAGTGATAGGTTTTAACTAAATATTTTGTCTATATCTTATTCAAATAAATCTTGAGTTACCACAAAACAAACTGCACAAAACAAGGTTCATCAACTCGCTTATACCATATTCTTGTCACTGGGGGCAGAGGCGTCCTCATTGTGACTTTCTGAAGCTTTGTACTCTCCAGAAATGAAGGTCATCTGGTGCAGAGTGCCCTAAACAAAATAATATTGGTCAAATACTACATTCATAATAAAAAGGCAGTTGTGGTGTCTCAATTTACCAAACGGGGGCGCCAAAGCAATTGTATAAAAGCCTGTAGGCTCTAAACCTTTTCCAGCAATTACACAGTTCAAATGTTTTTGAGTAACTAACTCGCTTAGTCACAATAAACTGAATGGTAGTTTAAAAGCTAGTATTTAAACTAATCCCATAGACAAGTGTATCCACATACACTCGACTCCATAATAATGCAATAAAATCACCAATTAAAGGATTAAAGCAACTGAATGTAAAATCTACATTTAATACACACCAATCCAAATAACTAAAATGCTGGACGACGTGAGAAAATATTTAATTATATTGTCAATTTCCCATAGTATATATAAATACACATAAATGAAAAACAAATAGTCACAATTAGATTTTTAAAGGTCTATTACTCCAGCTGTTTAAATATAACATAAAGAGACTCACACAGAAGAGGAAGACCAAAGCAGAGAGCCGCATGGTTCAGTTCTGGGCTAGTTTGTTTGTGTCCGTGGTCCACGCTAGGTCCACCCTGGGTCCACCCTGGGTCCACCCATGGGTGCACCTCACCCACTCCCCCTGCACGAGCAGCAGCACGTGACCAGTTGCCCACCTCAGGACACGCAAGACAATATTTGGGTTTGGAAACAGGAAGCACACGTCATCTGTTTCAGTATTTTCCTTGGTTAAAGACACAATACACTTTTTCAAATTGTCCAATTTGATTTGAATGTAATTGGTTGTTTAATGTTTTCCAATAGAGACCACATAAGCTGTACATTTGTAAACTTTTAAATTGGCCTTGAACTTCACAGACGGCTTTCATTCTCCTGTAAAAACTGAAGCCCAGCTGAGGAATGTGACAAGAAGGAACAGAGGTCACTGTCTGAGCTGAAGTGTCTGCAGTGGATGTCAGGAGGGCTGTGGCTCTTTATTTACCATTTATCATAAGGAACAACAGTGTCAGATCTATGTTCCACAGAGCTATGTCCCCATGTTTGTTGGGTTGTAAGGTTATGGTTAAGGTTAGGGACTTATTTTGAGATTGTGGTTATGATTATTGCCAAGATGAGGGTGTGGGTTATCAATTTACTTAAAATTGTCTATTTAAAGTATCTTTTAAATGTGAGAAAATGGAGCTGTGGGGACATAGGTACACTGTTCTTTTTAGCACGCTTTTGCCCTTAAAACTTTAGTTAAGATTTTATTCCCAAACATAGCTCTGATAAGTGCATATGTTACAGGCAAATCTGTTAATTCAGATATTCTGTAGAAAGCTTGGTGTTCTTTATGCAAAATGTGCCAAAATCCATCTGTATTCTTTACTTTGTCATTCTATAGAATCCCTTAGCAAAGTTGATTGTCTACTTTAACTATAGAATGCTTGATTATAAACTTTGCCTGCAACACATATACTTCATGATTACTCTTTTGTGCAATGAACTTACCGTTTTAAAACAACAGATATTCTCCTGGTGGTCCATTAATATACATACCAGATTATGTGCATATACATACAAATGATCCAGAAGTGAGGGAGGACCTTCAAAGACATCTGAGCTTCAGAAGAAGAGTAAACTTTCTCTCTGAGGTTTAACACTTTGATGTAAACTGTTTCGCAAAGCTGACACGTTCATAAAGCATTAGATCATTGTACCAACAGCCAAAGTCAAGCTTAACCATACATCAAGAGGTGACCACCACTCATTTAAATACAAGGACATTTTCAACCCTTTTGGTGAAATATGAGTTTGAACAACAATACACCAAACACGAAAGACTGATCTTTAATTATTCTTTCAACAAATACAGTATGTAAACATTATTCTGTCACAGATGCACAGATTCAAGATGTATTTAGCAAATACCTATTCTTTGAACAAAAATGTAGTCTTGGATTTAACCTCTTTGGACGAATGTAGGCAGCATAAAGAGAATGGCACTAGGGCTGTTTGATGGGCCATGGACTATATTCTAACAATTATCAAATTAATTGATATGATATATTTAAATACAGGTTTTCAAAAGTCTTGCTGAAAATGTAGGACAAACATAACAGACCAAATCGATAAAAATGAACACTTACTGAATGTTCAGTGGGTTCTGTGTCTGATCATGATCATGTACTAGACATTCAGTCAGATGGCACATGTTTCACATCTGAAATAATGCGTGGAGAAAATATTATGAGTCAGATCAATAGTGTCTTTGTACTTCCACTCAGAAGAAAGCTTCTGTTATATTTAAATTCACTTGCATCACGTTTAAAGGACATTTTACCGCCATCTTTTAAGATGAAGGCAACATGACCTGGAGAGGACCCAGCTGAATGTACACAAAGAAAATGGCTTTAATCAGCTGACACTAATTATGGAAAAATAACTGTTATCTGTTTTCTTCTTTTATTGTTGTACCATGTGTAGTAGTAACAGACTTTTCTCTGCCGGACCTGTACTCCCTTTTTGAATAGGTGACCGTCATATTTTTCTGTATGCACGTCACGTCACAGCAAACATCAGGAATCACACACAAACTCATCCTGAGTATTCTTGTTCAACACTAACGTGACACTGTAGTTGTTTAATGTGTTTGATTTTATATCTAAATCTAATAACCAGAATAATTGATTCTATAGATTTAGCATACCTCTGAGTACAGTAGTTTAATGCCCTTAAGCCATGTTCTTTTGTAAACAGGAAATGTTTGTAATGGCTATTACTGGTTTAACCCAGAAAATATGGCCAAATTATCTTCATTGCTACTTCATTGTCTATGTACAAGACTTACAAAGAGCATCCCAGACAAGACCAGGAGTTCCACTACATTCATCAGAAAACATTTCCACATGCTACCTCTATCCACAAATGTTAGTCATAGTCAAAACACCTTGAATCATCTGTTGTTCATATGACAACTTGGTGAGGTGAATTGCCTACATTGAGCTACTCATGGATCAGATGTAGTCGTATTTGGCAAGATTTCTTCATAAGGACCCTCACGGATGAATGCACGTTTACTGTGTGTCCACAATGACAGGACCTGTGGCAGACAAACACCAGTACGAAGACAGAGGTATTATGTCCTTGATGCTACTGTGAATCCTTCTCAGAGCCATAGTCCACTCCTGAGGCTGCTGAGCACTTCATGCATCTTACCCCTCTTAGGATTTTAGCAGCGGTCATCTTCATCTGTGTCACTAAGCAGCTCTGTAGCACTGGCTGGTGCAGCCGGTCCCAAGTGCTTCCTGAAATGGCCATTTGGGACTTGCCACGAGTGTCTGAGCTGTGGAGCTGAGCATATAGCATTGGCCCGGCCCAGGCTTGTAGCTACTGCAGTCTCAAATGTGAGTGTGTCCTCTTTGTCCACTGCCTCACCCCTGCTGAGGTCCTGGTGCAGTGCGAGATATGGCTCGGAGATGTAGCGGTGAGGAGAGGGGTGACCTGGACCTGAAACTTGATCCCCGCTTGGTCCCAATGCTCGAGACTCTTTCTGTACGGAGATGTCTGTGAGGGAATCCTGAGGCTGGCTGGGCCCCTCGGAGGTGGGTGCTGGTACAGGAGAGGGTGTGGGCCGACAGACCAAAGGGGAGTAGTTGATATAAGGCCGTGGGCGAGACGGAGTCTGGGGCAGCTGTCGGCGATTTCGAGTGCTGGACTCAGAGGCAGAGTGAGCAGGACTGCAGGTGGGGTTTACCTTTACACCACAGGTACAAGTTACTTTTAAGAAGTTAACTTAGTATAGTTACTGTGTACAAGGTAAGTGACAATGTCTACAAACCTGTTTCTGTGTGGTGCTGGCGCGCCCCTCACTTGGGGAGCGAGATGGTGGACCTTCACTTGAAGGATCCCGGCTTCGCTCTTCAGAGTTGCACCGTGAAACATCAGGAGACAGTAGGTGTCTCCTCTCCCTAGACCGGCCCCTCTCAGTACTCATGGCTTCTTTGTGGTTGATTCTAGGGCCTAAAGACAGTTTAGGTTAAGAATTTAGTTAAGGTTAAGATAAATTAAGAAAAAGCTGAGAAAATTGTGATATTTTGTCTTGTAGACCTCTGTAACTTCTTTGGCGTGGCTTGTACGTGCTGTCAGGACTAACTCTCTCTAGAGAATGTTGTTCTTGCCACAGACCATTCACACACTGATCACCAATGGTGGAAAAGGAACGCTTCATCAGCTTACTGTCTGCAGCTATTCCAGGCTACAGAGAACAGAAGAACACAATTTCAGAAATACACAGTGAATATCTCCATATATCCTCTGGTCATACCTGCGGCTCCACAGCCAGTCTAGGCATGGACGATGCTCGTATGGAAGCTGTGCGTTGAGGGGATCTCAGACCTGCTGGGTCCTGTTTGGCCTGTTGCATTGCATTGTTGTATTCTACATCATCAGGAACCTACAGATAAAACAAAAAAGTTACTTAAATTGTTACTTAAACATTAGTTTAAGTAACAATTGCAGTACAACTAGTTGGGCAGGAGATTACCAATGTGTGCAAATGGTGATAGTGCAGGCGTGGATATGGATGATAAGGGGAGTGGTACTCGTCCTCCTTTTCCTCTTTCTTCAGCTCTCTGGAGCAGGACAGTGGCTGAAGGAACATCTCTTGTGGAGAGACTGGACTGAGAGCTACAAAACCTCCTCTAGTGCTGAGGGGAACAAAATACTCAATGGCACTGCAAAACATTTCTCTCCCAGTTTAACCACAATCCCTATAATATACATGGTATTCATACTTACAGAGCAGATCCTGCATTGTGATGCATGAATGACAGGGACCTGGCATTGCATAGGATTTCTTGAGGCAGAGAGGAGGCATCCATACGCTGGAACATTGGAGCATGTTTCTATAGACACAAAGAAAAGAGTATCATGACGTATTATATACACCAGGGGCTGCAGGAGCAAACGTAATGCAAATGAAACCATGAAAAAAGAGTGAACCTGCTCCTCTAGCTGCTGCCGGAGCTTCTTGGCTTTGTTTTGCTTGTAGTAGTCCATAATCATCATGGCAGCATAGATCTTTCCAATTGTCATGTCACTGGCTGGAAAAGCAAAAGCAGTTTAATATGTCTGTTTATACTTTTAAGGCCACTGATGAACGAGCAGTCACCTTTGTGAATGGGAACGAGTAGATCTACTGTTTTCTGAGATAAATGAGGCCAGATGACACCAATCTCTTTCTGGAGGTCCAGGTCCATCTGGGTTCGGTCTTCACCTCCTACAAATTCACAACAAAGGGCACCTCAAATCTGTCTGGTTCAGCCCATAACACCCATAGACTGTAGTGTATGTCTCACCTCTGGCAATCTTGATCCCCAGAGCAGTGCGGATGAGAGCCATGAGTGTAGAAGTGAAGTGAACTGTCATGTCATCATCCGCAGGCATGTTCATCAGGACTAATCTCTGCAACAACAAAAGGATTTTTTTCAAATAAAATAAATCCCAAAACATGAACATACAATCACAAGTCTAATTTCTATTTCAGACATAAGCATATCAACATAGTATCTAGTCCAAATAATAAGAAAAACTCACACAGCCCACTGAGCAGAAAGACAATTGCAATCATATGCGATGAAGACGCTTGCAGGCTGACAAACTCACAAACAGAACACTGATTAAATAAAACATGGAGGCACATGCAAAGCAGACTGGGGTTTTTAACATGTAGATGTTTAATTACAATTCTTTTAATTTTGGTGCAAAAACACAAACTCTGGAAGTGATGCCTTCAGTCAGAGCAAAACAAGGCCAACCACTGCTGAAGCGCTTGTAAAATACTGAAACATATACTGTTTCAACAAGCAAAACTGCATTATGAGGACCTACAAGCTCCTTTCAACTTTACAATGTGTGAGCTGTTCTTCAAGTCTACCTTATATGCCACCTTGGACGGACATTTCTTGCCCAGGCCTAGAGGTGGCGACATGTTGGTCAACATCTCATACATGTCAGTGTAATGAATACGACCACTGGGGGTGCCACCGAGTCATAAAGATGAGAATATGGAGAAGAGGAGGGAAAAGGGAGGGGAAAGTGCCAGAGTTCAAAGGGGAAAAATGAAGAGGAGGGGTAGTTTCCCATGAGAGGCAGTTGACCACACAGGGCAGAGGGGTAAAAAGAGGAACACAGTTATTTAATTCAATGCAGACAAAGGAGAGAGAAGGATCAAAAACAGGCAATATTATTTCTATGCTTTGGACACTGCATAGAAATCAAGAATGGAAAACCCTTTGGACAATAGAAGCAAAGAACTGAGAGACTCTCTGTGTTCATTTGGAAATAGTGAAATTATTTTGTTTATATAATGACAACATGAAAGGATCAGTTGAAACTCATCCTGAATGTTAACCTAGAACTGTTATCTAACTAAATTTACTTAATTCTTCACTAAATTTACAAAAATAACCCCAAAATTGTACACTTCCCATTACACATCTGTTTCAGCATTGGATGTCTTATGTTTCTATTCTAAAACGTGAGAGTCTTCAGTCTTTGAAGGCCTGATTTGACTAACAGACCCCAGGATCAAACAGGGCAGTGAATGTGCATGAAGCGAAGGACAAGGACAAGATCAGGAAGGATCCCACATGGGACAAAAAGGGCTTTTGGTTGCATCTGGGGGAACCAAACCTTGCATGCCACCCTGTGGGGGCAGTTCTTTCCAAAGCCCAGAGGAGGTGAGATAGTGCGTACAACTTTGTACATCTCCTTATAGTGGATCCTTCCACTGGAAAGAACATACATGGTTTTAGTTTCCTGCACTTGCATACACTACTTAGTTGTAGTGTATGTTGAGTCTGGTATATATTTAAACTTGAACTTTTTTTTGGTGAAGTTTCATTATTTGGACAAAGAAATTGATACTTTGCCATCAACAAAAAAAAGCAGAAAAGTAGAAGGTATCGTTATTGCCTCTTTTCTGTGAGAAGCCGTTTGTAAAAAATATTATATTGTGAAACATGATTATATTGTAATACTGTTTAAGTTACTGACCAGGCAGCACGGTCATACTCCCCCCATATACGAACAAACTCGTCCAGGTGGTGAGGGCCCAAGATGGAGGAGTCTCTTGTGAGGTACTCAAAGTTATCCATGATCACTGCCACAAACAGGTTCAACATCTGCAGAACACAGCATTAGGCTTATTAAGTCATTATACCAGCAGTAGTTTTATGTTTTGTATTGTTTACATACCAAAAAAGAGCTAAAGAAGATGAACGAGACAAAATAGAAATATGCAAAGTCTGAGCCACAGTCTCGCGAGGAAGTTTCCACCTCACACTGCTGACCGGAGAGACAAGACAACATGATCTCCTGCCAGGACTCCCCTGTAGCACTCCTGTACACATTGTTATTACATATTTAATTTAAAATGCGTTTCCAATATTTAATTGTTAAAAGTTGAATATAAAAGAAATCTAATGTGTGTTTCCTACCTGAAGAGCAGCATCAGAGCACTGGAGAAAGTCTTAAAATTGTTGTGCCGGTTAATGTAGGTCTTTTCATTTAGTTTTATGTTCCCAAACACCTAAGCATAACCCATGAATCACTTTATTGTGAATACATTTAGTTAAAAATGATTGGCCCGCACCTTGCCTCGGGGGTGTGTGTTATTCTCACCTGCATCCCAATAATAGCATAGATGAAGAAAAGCATGGCAATGAGCAGACACACGTAGGGCAGAGCTTTGAACGACTGCACAAAGGTCCAGAGCAGAATACGAATGGTGTAGCCTTGTCTCAACAATTTAATTAGGCGAGCTGCACGAAACAACTTCAGGAAACTCATGCTGGGCCAATCCACAAACTGGAAAAATCAGAAAAATGTAAAAATAAAAATGCCTTAGCCTTATAAAGCTTGCTTACATGCTCAAAGTTGCTTCACAAAATGGTGCATACACATCCATATATATACTATAAGTTCTGCAGTGTCTTTTCCATTGACACAACACTAGTTTGGACTGCTCACAGCCAACCATAATGATTAAGGCTGAAGTAATGTTATAATACATTGGATCATTCCTATTCAATCATTGGAGTGATCGCAGTGCCATTTGGGGAACCAGAGATTAACGTAAAACATCTGAGATAACAGTGGAGTTTTATCATTAATCCATTGATTTAAAGTTTGAATTTAAATACATGTTTACCTGAAGGTCTATGATGATCTCTGCGATGCTGCCCAGGACAGTAATAAAGTCAAAAATGTTCCAAGTGTCTTTAAAGTAGTTCTGTTCAAATGCAAGGCACAATTTCAGCCATTTCAAAACTTAGACATTTAGAATGATCCCAGCATCTCACCAGAAAACCAAAGGCCAGGATCTTGAGTACACACTCCACAGAGAAGAGCAGAGTGAAGGCAGTGTTTAAGTGCTTCAGGACAGCCTCATACGTAGTTGCAGGTGGAGAAGAGTAATACTGGAAAACACAACGAGTTAAAAGGGTTTGCACATGACTGTTACCTTGCACTTTTTACTGTATTATGATTATTATTATATTATGATCATAAAAGCAATATATAGTTTAAAACATATTGTAAAAGCAGACATTCGTGAAAGAAACAGAATAATATTGAAAGATATTTTGTTAGTGGCCAGGGAAAAATCGCTTATTCTATACAATTAGAGACAGTGTTGGATGTGAGCCATATGGAAACTATGCCAGATTCATAAAACGTTTTATTTCCACTAGGTCACTGGGAATATGCTTTGGCATTATGCTGCAACATAAGAAAATGAATAACAAGAATAAGGCTATGCATTAAAATGAGGTAAAACCAAATAGGCTTTGATATACAAATATAAAACGTACAGTATGTAACTATCGCAGACAGTTCTCTCTCTGTGATGGAATGAGAGTGGGTCTCAGGGGTATAGCACCAAATTTTGCGCCCTGGGTACAAATCATCTTATTGGTTTGCACTATATGTTGTCTAATAAAAAATATACATTACAGACTTTGTAAGAGGACCCTTACTGCTCTGGGTCCTAAGTAAACAGGACCCCCCAGTCAGATGCGCCTGCAGCGTGTTCTTTTGAGCAGGCCTTTTAAATGTACAGGTGATGAGATTGGCCTTTCCCATCTGGACGTAATCCAGCATTGTGAAAACACCAGTGTCCTCATCTTGATGGAAGATTCCTCCAGAGCCATAAATAGCGCCTCAGTCTGCACACCTTTCATCCGTGGCACTATAAACGAAGCCATCCCTCTGGGGGCGGCAGCTGCAGTTAATGAGGTCATGCTAAATAGCAGCCCCTGGACTTTATAGATCAATATTTAATACAGGCTGAGTCACTACGCCTGTGTGAACGCCTGATGGACTGATCAAGTGGGTGAGAAAAGGCCACTGGAAACTTATGGTGATGAGAGAAGGATGGAAAAATGGTGCCTCAAAGGGAAAACAGAGAAAGCAAACACAAGCTTCAGACATGTTAATCCCTGCACAAGTGTGTTGACTGTGCTGAAGTGATGCATCCTCCTCGGTGTTAACACGGTGTTCAGAGCAGAACATGAGAAAAGACCCCATAATGTGACCCCATAATTCTGATCCAGTGTGTTGTAACCGAACAGATCATTTTCAGTAGGAGATGTAGACAGACTAATACTACTAATAAAGGGTTACTCAAACACATGTGAATGATACAAAACACAACTCCACATACATTTTTGATTATAGCCTGCAAGAGTCAGTTTTGCATAATATAGGGCCTGAAAGAATACACATGAGCAAAACAAATGGCATTCACATTTTACCTTCATCATAAGAACAATGGTGTTTAGAGCGATCATAGCCAGAACAGTGTACTCAAAAGATGGCGAAACCACAAAATGCCAAAGACGGTACTGGAAAGTGTGCCGGTTCTGGGGCATGTAACGAGTCAGAGGTTTGGCACTGATGGCAAAGTCAATGCAGGCTCTCTGTAAAAAAGAAAATTGCTATTTATTATAATATATCTATGATATATGTACATCATATTTGTCTCAAATTTAGCACAGTTACAGTCACTAAACTAATCCAGATGTTGGTTTTAGGAACCAAAAAGTGCCAAGTCTAATTGCTGGGCCTGAAGTTTAGGAGAATTTGCCTATAACTCTTTAAAGGGCCCATACTGCACTATTTTTTGATATTTGTTATAATGTTGTTTCCTCATCAGAAACACACCTGGAGTTGTGTTTTGTTTCATTCACACAGAATAAACACACAAACCCTGCATATTTACACTTAATTCTTCACAGAAATCACTCTGTTCCACCTTGTGATGTCATGTGGTCATACAGGAAGCACATTTTTAAAGTCCATAAACCTTCACCAGAATCAGTTAGAATCGATTTAGATCATTTCATCCCTGGAATTGCCAATCTTTACTGAACAAAAGGTAATTTGAAAACGACCGCTTGATGACAACACAGGGTGGAACAGGATTTTTGGCTTTGAAAATGTAGATAGACTAATAATCAAGTAATCTGTGAATGAAACAAAACACAGCTCCAGGTATGTTTTTGAGAAGGTAACACCATTATAATATGGCTTAAAATTCACAAACGTTGCATAATATTTAACAAATCATCACACAAAGTGTATGTATCCAGATTTCACTCTTTAAAAAGCTTACATAACAGTAAAATGTTTTCACTGTGACCAATACAAAATGTGTAATTGTTCTTTTAACTGGTTGCTTGTCTAATCAAAAATGATATTTTTACCTCATTCTTTTCCAGGGTGCACTCCTCCATCATCTTGTCCCCCTGCTCCTGGAAGGTGATGATGATGAGAGCCACAAAGATGTTGACAAAGAAGAACGGAAAGACAACAAAGTAGATGACGTAGAATATGGACATTTCCATCCTGTTGCCGTGACTGGGACCCCTGTCTTCCTCTGTCACATCCACTGAGTGTTGCAGCACCCTGGTAGAGTAATGATGTAAAGAGTAGAGAGTTTGAAACAGTTTCATATTCAAAATGGCAACCACTTACTTTGTTTAATGTACACTGTTTTAACCTGTTCACTGTATCCAAGTATGGCACAAAACATATAAAGATTTTGTTGATCCAATTTGAAGGCAATCACACAAACTTTGGGACTTGTTCAGAGTGTATTGTGGAAAGCCTTTTTGTAGAGATGTCAAGTTAATTGAAGGCCATTATTGTAAGAATAAAAAAAATATATATCTTCCAATTTTCAGAAATAAAAAGTCAGTGTATAAACTAAAATTAAACATATGTAAAGATAGTGTATATATATGACACATTAAGTATACTTCACTATTTCATCTTTGCATCTTTCTCCTTATCCATCTCTTGTATATAGATTATATATATTTTGTATTCACTGTATTTCTGTATTTTTATTTTTATTTCTGCAACATATGTGACATTGTTTCACACCATGCTCATGCTATTTTTGCTACTTATTTTGTATGTATTTATATTTTTGCTCTTTGGTATCATATTTTACTGTGATGTGTGAGTTACTGTGTAACTGTAATAAATTAACTTTGTAGAAGAAGACTTTAACAAAGACATTTTCACTTATTTTTGGTTATGGGATCAAATATCAAACAAAAATTTGGTCTCACAATAAATGTAACACTAAAATATTATATTGCAATGTCCCCTGCAACAAGGATTATGCTAATAAACAAATATTCTGGTAAATAAGTAGCCACTAATTCACCGACATGCATGTCTGTAGAATGTGTGACTTATATTATATTTTTCGTATCAGACTCACTGAGGCCATCCCTCTCCAGTGGAAACAGTGAAGAGTGTGAGCAGAGCCGAGATCACGTTGTCATAGTGAAAATCATGTCTTTTCCAGTCTCTCTTCTTTACCTCCATCTTATCTTTACCATAGTCAATGTAGTAACCACTACAAGACAAAAAGCAAACATAGTTTTAATAACAGGGTAAAAACAAATATTATAAGGTAGCTCAACAACACTTACTCGCAGTCCTTTTTTGTGGCCTTGGAACTGTCTGTGCAGTAAAAGAACTTTCCCTTGAAAAGCTGCACTGCAATCACGGCGAAGATGAACATAAAGAGTTTATAGACGATTAAAATGTTAAAGACATTTTTTAGAGACGTCACCACACAATCGAAGACGGCCTGTGGAACAAGAGTGTGGGAGAAATGTGATGTACTGGTCAGTGTTTGATCATTTTAAGGTTAAATACATTAAGTCATATAAGGAAAAACAGGTGAGTCTGACTTTGAGCTTGGGTAGTCTCTTGATGGTCTTCAGTGGTCTGAGGACTCTCAAAACTCTCAGTGATTTGATGGTTTTAATGTCACGGCCTTTGCTATTTCTGTTAACACAAAGTATTTCAAAGTTTTGCATGGTATAAGTTTTGCTACACATCAAACAAATATACTGAGTATATTTTGCTCATGCAGTTTTGCCCCTCATATGTTCATTTGATATTTTCAATTATATTTTATTTTGACTTAATAAACCAAATAAAAATAGCTTTTGGTATAAAATATCTGATAGCCTAATCCTGTAACCAATTTAATGATTTCATGTTTAAATTTTGTATTGGTAAAATTGCACAGCCATAGATTAGCATACAGTGCATACACGTAAAAAAAACTTACCCCATCACATTTCTGTAGTGCAGCCATAAAGCAGAATTACAGAAAAACATGAATATTTCAAAAGAGACTGTGAGGTGAATGGAGTATCTGAAAGACTTACGTAAGTGCAAAAGCCATTAGAGCTCCAAAGACCACAATAAAGTCCAAGATGTTCCACAGGTCTCTGAAGTATGAACCATCGTGGAGAATCAGACCCTGGTCAATCATCTGAGCATGACACAAAACAAAGCATTTTAAATCATAACATCACATTAGTCCAGTGTATTGACAATCACTCCTATGGCTTACCTTGATAATCATCTCAAATGTAAAAACTCCAGTGAAAACATAATCAAAATAGCGCAAGACCTAGAAAGTTCAAATGTAACAAAGAAAGTTAGTCCTATTTGGTACATAAATCAAAGCTGTCTTTTCTAACTAGTCAAACAATTTTCAAATGACTGTACTGCCTCAGATGATGGATGAGAACTACTAACAAACATGGTTGAGTATGTCATTTTCTTTTCTATTCATGTTACTTATTAAGTTAATGCTACCTTCAGAGAGTTTATTTGATTATCTTTGTACAAGTAGGGCTGCTAGCTTTAAGGTAAATGTTTTTGCACATTGTTAACTTACCTTGCACATTGACACCATAGTCTGCATAAAAACAAGATCCTGCATGGGGGACATCCTATTTGGACTGTGACATTTAGCATGTTAGCTACATCTATTTATATACTGGTATACAGTCTATGGCTGACACCTAAAACACTGTTAAACATTGATTTGGATTAAACATGTGAGATATAATAATTGTACCTTATTCCAGTCAGAAGTCGTATCCACTGGGTCCTCAGCTGCCAGGGCAATGCTGCTGGCGGCAATGACCAGTAAGATGGTCATTTCAAAATACCTGAAGTTTACCACATAGTGACAGGCTCGCCGCACCCTTTGCAAAAACACATAATAGAAGAGATAAACAACATTTATATGAAAATGAACTTGGCGAGATGTAATGTGTCAGTAAATAATGAAATGTCTAAACTAGAGCAGGAGTAAATGTGCCATATGAAACCTTCCCAAAATAATCGCTTAAGTCACTTTTTGCCTAAGTTTACTTGCCATAATGCCATAATTTCAATTTTGGGGGGAGTTTTTTGTGTTTCCTGAAAAACCTGAAAAAATTACTTATTATTTACTTATTATTTTAAGAAGGTTTAGGAAGGTGTCAATATGAAACCACCTGCTAGTCTCTATGGGTTGGTTGTTTTACCTAAGAAATTCCACAATCTCCATGTAGAAATTACAGATCAGACATTTAGAGACGTTCTTCAAGGTATTTTTAGAAATTAAATAAAAACAAATACAATATAATTTGTTGCTATATTGTGAAATTTTCCAGGTAAAGCAATACAATCTTAATGGAGATAAGCAAGTGGCCCACACCCACAAAAAATAATTATTGTTGTATTTGTTCAGTTCATTTTCATCTTTTCTTTCTAAATATGAAAAAGTATTGTGTTACTTACGGGTTCTCTGGTTTAAAAATGAACATGCTGTTGGGGACGATAGTGTTGATGGGCTTTGTGTCCTCTGCCTCCTCATTGTCCGACTTGGAGGCTTCAGGATCCTTGTTTTTCACTGTGCAAAGTTGGATAAACCTAGAGTTATCTACACCACAGAGTGACAGGGATGGCCTGGCAAACCTAGAGACATTTTAGCAACCATGATTTTCAATGTGAAGTCCAACTCTCGAAAGTGAAGACAAATTGAACCCAGTGGTGATAAACTGAAGCACTGAACTACGGGAACAGGCAACACAATGGCACGACTCACTGACTCCAAACCAGGAGTAATAGATAAGAAATGAAGCATGACTCTGCAAGTGCAAGGACAATTTTTCATTACAAATTTATTCAGGGGCCAATTTAACCTGTGAGTCAGAATAAACCCAGAGCTTTTTTGGATATAACTTTTAATAAATCCAGTAGCTGCATTGTTTATCCAAGTTAAGTGAAGTAAAGCATCACAGTGAATAATGTATAAGAAATAAATTTAAAAATATTGTGCTATGTATATGGAAAAATCAAAATGTTCAAAGCGTTAAAAAAGTTCACTATACCTGAAATAGCTGAGAGCTCCATAGAGGCTGGTTCTTTACAAACATCTATAATAACACTGGAGCTGAGCGGGGACTTGTCCTGGCACACCTCTGGTGTAAGACTTTCTTTCATTTCAGTATCAGCAGGTGGAGGCAGATCGGGTGGTTCTGTTGGATCCTCTGGCTTTTTGGCATCAGCCCTGTCAGCGAGATCTGGGTGCACGTCCTCATTCTGTCTGTGAATACAAAAGCAGCTCTTTACATAATAGCGTGAATTTAACTATTTGCAAGAAATGTGTGAAGTTAATGTATATGTGACAAGTTGATTAAAATGTATTACAGTTGCTTTTAAAGGTGCACTATGTAACTTTTCTTGTGGGTGGTCTGCCACCAACTTATCTCCATGGAGGAATTTTATTTGCCTAGAATACTACGCAGTATAGCATTATACTTACCTTAAGTTGCATTTTACATGTTAAAAATGTAATGTGTTTTTCTTGCAAATTATTGAAATGTGCATCTCTGTAGATCTGACCTGTAACTTGACTGACTGGTGTTGTTACCTGCTTATGTCCATGGAAATGTTTTATGATATACTGTGTTCCAGAACTGGATAAGCATCCAATGAATGGATGTATATTTCGTAATAGTGTTACATAAGAAATCTTTGAAACACTCAGGAAAAATAATAACATCTCCATAGAGACAAGCAGGTGGCACCAGAAAAGATTTACATTACAAAGTGCACTTTTAAAACATTATAAATACCATACGTTTCTAAGGTTTGACATACAAACAGCATTAGAGATTATTGTACCTGTCCTTGGTGTGGCTCATATCTCCTTCCTTCTTCTCTGTCCCATTCTCCTCAGCTCTCTCCTCCCTTCTCTCCTCACTTTCCACACAGTCGTTGTTTTGGTGTCCAGACGACGATTCCTGTCTTTTGTCGTCCACTGACTGGTCACAGCGATGGGGCGACCTCCTCCCTCTGTATCTAACACGCCCTCTCATTTCTGGAGTCAGTGCATCCAAGTTATCTGGAGGCCGAAATTTTTTTACTGGCCTGTGCTGTCTCTCCCCATTTAACCTGCTCTTCCCTTCATGCGCAGAGATGTTTGCTGCTCTGCTCTCTGGCACAGGCTCAGATTCGGGGGGCACTGGTGAAGTCATAGATACTTCTAGGACAGTCTGTGGTTCTGGGATGCTAGTGGACAGGGCTCCAGAAGGGTCCTCGGGTAAGTCTTTACTGTTAACAGGAGGAGCTAAGGGGTCATTTGGGCGTTTGATGCTTGATGTAGGTGTATTTTGCATTACTTTCCGTTGCAGGGACAGTGGACGCCCGTGTGGACCCGTGTTGGCAGGACCATCCCGCTCCTCACTGGGGTTGTTGTAGAGGATTTCCCTGCTGGACATTTGGCGGTGTCTCCGGAGCTGGCTGGTCCTCTGCTCCCATACGGACATGGTCATTCTCTTCCTCCTCTCTCTCCTGGACATGAAAGAGTGAGAGGGGTTGAGTTTGGGGCGGCTCTCACTGACGCTCCCCTGGGCCTCTTCCAGGGAGTACGTTGGGTGACTGCGGTGGATGGCTCTCTTTCTGTACAGATAGGGCCGCCTTCTCCGGCTCCCCCTGTGGAGAGAGAGAGACATAGGTTAGAACATCTTAGAGAGAAGGTTTTTGCTCATTCTGAGAGAGGAACTGGATGAGCAAAATGCAATTTGAATCACTTAACTAGAGAGAACTATTTGTAAGCAATGGAAATAATTACAGAGGTAGATTTTGTTTAATAACAGTAAATAGTTAACATGTGTTATGTGATGACTCAGAGGACAACTGTGAAAAAGATTTGTAGGAAAACAATCCGTGAAAGCAGGGGCATAAAATGAATAAAGACTGATTTTGTGGAAAGAGACGAGCATGAACTGAATAGTTTGCAAAATGAGGAGGGACCCAGTTTAAGAAAATTGAGGAAATGGTGAGAGACAGAGAAAGCTTAACGACAGAGTTACTTACTGGAGCGAGGACTCTTGTGTGGTCCGTGTTATCAATGAGCGATTTGTTGAAAACAAGACATTAGTGCTTTTGGGAGCAGAGACAAAACAGATCGGGAGACACACACCAACTGATCCTTCAAAATCTGCCACAAGCTGTTTACATAAAGTCATGGCAACAGCTCACAGGCTTCAAATAATGGCTAAAATATAGTTTCGAGAGACATATTTGATATTTTTGCATTCACATTTGTGTTTGGTGTGTGTCTCCTACAGACCAAGCACATTGACAAACAAGATGGCAGTTAAAGACACATTAAAACAACACTTATATAAAACCAATCATCACATTGATAAAATGAGTCTGAGCACAGTGTGACACAGGTAGAGTACAGATATGTGAGAAATATCAGCAAACAATAAATACTGAAAAACCCTCAACATGAAGCGCACTCAGGGATGCAGCGCTGACACCACACCTCCAAGCACACATTAGCATTCTTAGGATCATGCCAATGCAGAAACAACTGGAAATGCTCAAAATATATTTTGATGTATTCATATGTTTACGGTTTTGTTAATTGGAAGAAAAGCTGGGAAAGTAGGTAAGTTGCAAGTTAAATATATTATGCAGTTACATTACGCAGTATATACAGTTTAACTATTTCGATTTTGTTCCTTTCCAGAGCAAATTTGACATCATCGCATGCCTCCTTTTGTGTGAGAGAAGAAAACCAAAGGTCCAAGTGCACTAATGCCCGCATGACCTACCACATTTAGCCTGTGTGTATGGACTCCCAAAAGCAGAACCTCAACAGAACAATATTTTGGATACATTTCATATATTTTTAGTAATTTACCAATGAGAGTGCCTGAAAACCAGAACCAGAGTGAATGATACATACATGATGCTATGATAGTGGAGGAATCTTCCACATGCAAACAACACCCAAGCATCAGGGTTCACTCATGTCCATGCACATGCCCGCCCCTGTTTGATCAATACCAAACCAAACACTGTTTCTCATAAGCAGTGAGCACACACAGGTTTTTGGAAACTCTAGTAAACTATACAATAATAATACTAATAATACTAATAATACTAATAATACTTATAATACTAATAATACTTCTACTAATACTACTACTACTACTACTACTACTAATAATAATAATAACAATCTTTGTTTTATGTATTATGGTAATTGACTAATGGCAGTCTAGTCTGCAGGACAACCAAGTGTCTCTTTGCAACCCCTGAAACATGTAACCATGGAGATATAGACCATAATGTGGACCACGTCACTGTGCTCTAATAACAAATCAAGGCATGTCAAACATGCAGAAGAAATTAAATTAGAGCCTTTTTTCAAAAAGATAATGAAAAAAACATTTCAGGCAGTCCCATGCATTACTTACTCTGAAGACATAAAAGAGGACAGTGGGCCCACTTCCTTTGCTTTTTGGAGAGCGTGTTTTTGGTTAAAGGCTGCCTCTGCTTCTTCTTCATCCTAGACAAAATATAAACACTTCTTAACATTTCCAGTTAAGGTATTCCGCAGAGAAAACATGTTTTATGGTATTTTGGGAGAAAATTCAAAGTTTTTTGTTAAATGAATTACCTTGGTAAGTTCTTGGGCATTAGCAAGGTTGTCCACAGCAATGGCCAGAAAGACATTGAGCAACGTATCTAGTCACGATGAAGTTAGGGAGAAAGCCAAATATTTCTTTATATTCTATAAAGGATTGTGGGTGATTATGTATAAATGATATATTTATACATACTCCCTTGTTCATTTTTACAGCACCTAGTTAGTTGCAAAACTGAAGCTTAAAACTGAATTATTTAATTTCTATTTTCAAAAGAAAAAACTGTGTTGGTATCTCTCATTGAATTCAATCACTCACAGAAATGTGCAGGTGCAATGTCTGTCTACATGCATTTTTGCTGCTTTAATGCATATTTTTGACCCCTGCACCATTAAATGTATAAAAAAGAATACAGTTTCCAAAGAGGGTGAGCACAATGAAGTAAATGGATGACCACATGCCTGACTTCACTCCCCCTTGAGAGCGAATACCATTGTACATCACCTCATTCCAGTCTTCTCCCGTCAGGATCTGAGAAAACATCCACACAATTTAAAGGGTCCATATTACATTTTCTTATCTATGTTTTACTTTTTTTTAATTTCCTCATCAAAAACATACCTGGGGTTGAACAGACTAATAATAAAGGTTTAATGAAACATGTGTGAATGAAAAAAACACAACTCTGGGTATGTTTTGATGAGGTAACAGGATTCTAACATGGCTTAGTTCACGCGAGTGAATGTTGCACAATAAAGAACCTTTAACTGCAATACTGATGTTGCCTTTAACTACAATACTTATGTTATAACAGCATGAGCTACTGTGTCCAGATAATTTCCCCTGTGAATAAATAAAGATTCTCTTAGTCTAAGTTTACTTTGTGTGAATAAAACCATCTCACCTGAAATACAGTCATGATGGCAGCAGGAAAAGTGTCAAAGTTAGTTGGTGTGTAGTCTTTAAAGATGAACCTGAAAGAGAATGAACCAGTCTGTTTATGAGGCTGTGTCTGGCTTTAATTGACACAAGAGCCAGAGGGAAGCATCTTATAAATGTGTGCACTGATCGCTGTGTGATAAAAGAAGAGTATACTGGCGCTCTATTTACTGTAATTAAAACAACTGTAAGAGGTCTTGCAGCAAAGTGCTTTCTGTATTTTAATAAAGAATGCTTCTATTTGTTTAGTCTAGATTACATATTGTAATCTATGTTGGATTTAAATGTTTGTGCAGTCTTACCTGCCACCAAAGAGCTGCATCCCAAGAAGGGCAAATACGACAATAAAGAGGAAGAGAAGGAAGATCAGGGAGATGATGGACTTCATAGAATTCATTAAAGACACAACCAGATTCCGCAGAGAGGCCCAGTATCTGAAAACACAAAGGATTTCTGTTAGGACACTGTAGAACAACTTCAAAAGCTGCAAGACGTTGAAAGTAAAATGTACTTGGTGATCTTGAAAATTCTGAGCAGACGAAGTGCGCGCAGGACACTGATGCCAAAGGAGGTGCCAGGCCTAAAGAAACCCCACAGAACCTCAAAGATACTGCCGACTATCACCTACAGAGTAATTACAGAGATAAAATGTGATTACTGAAGAAAGACACTGAAGCTTAATGTTATTATGTGATACTCACACTGCAATCAAAGCAGTTGAAGGAAGAGTGAAAGTAGAGTCGGGGCCCCAAACTGTACATCTTCAGAAACATTTCAGTGAGAAAAAGGGCAAGAAACAGGAACTCTGCATAGTCTGCAAACAGTTATGTATGAGTGCCGTGTAAAAATATATATATGCCGTTCAAAATAAAAATGCACTTTGAACATTGTACTCACAGAGAAAGTCAGACAGCCATAGAGGCTGATTGTGATGGACAATAGCCACACACAGTGTATTGAGAGCCACTAGTCCCAACACTGTCCAGTAAAATGTGTGTGTTTTCACAACCCGGCGGATGGAGATGCGTAAGAGACGCTCTTTTCTGCGGAAATATGCAGCCGGGCCTCGCTTTGAGCTCCGGATGCTTCCTCTTGTCACAGGCAGGGCTAAAAGTGACAAGTGTCCAAGCTTCAACAACAGTGTTTTGTATTGTGTAGAGTGTTGAAGACTGTCCACTCACTCATTGAGGACATGTCCCCGTACTGTTCGTCTGCCATCTGCCCATGATGTCCTAAGTCCATGCCTCTCTTCTTGATGGTGGTGGCTCTCTTCAGCACTGCACACACAGCAGGTTGAGTTTTCACAGAGTAATGGTGTGTGAAATCAGCAGGTACATGTTGTAAATGCAATCATAGAGCTGACTTGGGCAAGTTGACTGAGCTACACGTCTCCTTTCTGCTTTCAAAACTGTGCAAAGCACTGGTGTTAGCTCATCCGTATGACACCATTGCCCATTAAAAGCCTTGTGCATGACCACCCTTCATTTTATTAGTATGTTCAGGCAGTATGGATTATTATGCTAAAAATAATGATAAAACAAATGATGCGAGTGCAGTTGTGACCTGCTGCATGCTAATGAGCCACCAGTTCTGGCTGAAAGAGAAAGTTAACAAACACTGTTTGAAATGACAAATGATAATTTTGTGCAAGATTAATGCATTAGATAAGTGAAAGATACTTTTATCTTTACAAAATGCAGTCTATTCCACAATATACCATGGAGTCCATGCAGTGTATGAGGGAACAGGCAGTGCAGTGCACACAAGTCAAAGTGGACAGGAGGAGTGTGTGCCCTTGTGCAAGGTCTTTTGGTCTTACTTCCCATTATATTTTCACTGCTCCAACCACAGCATTATTATGCTTCTAAAAATGGCAAATGGTCAATATAGCCTGGGGATTGTTTGCAATATATCTCTAATCAAACATGTTTGTACAACTGCACACATTACAGAATACATGATTTATTAAGTAAAGTTTACCTCAAAACAAAAAGAACTACACATACAATAATGTTGGATGGGTAGCCACGAGCTGGGAATCATTTTTACATTTATATATACAGGACTGACATTTCAGTCAGCAATTGATCTGCTGTTCTGCTTCTTTTGTGCAAGGACATTAATATAACCAATTTAACTAACAATCAATCACATGATTTACATAATCAAAAATACACCAGTATCCCAGCCACTGTGCACAGACTCTTGCCCCATAGAACCCTCACACTTGGGTGGTCAGAGATGGAAAGCTCTGTCAAATGTCTCCATCTCTAATGCTCTAATGTTGTGTATGCTGATGCAGGTGAAGAATGGGGTTGAAGTGAGTGCAGAGAAAAGCAGAGAAGGTCCTCACCGTAGGTACCACCTGTACTCCACTCTGGGAGCCTCCTGAGAGCTGCCAATCAGTCCACATTTAATAAAAGCCTGCTATTTCAGCAAGTACAGGTCAGTGTGAGTAAAGAGGGTCAGCGTGGCCACTTATCTGTCTGCAGGGCACCACTCTAGAGGCTGATGTAACACTATTACTATTGAACATCATGATTACACTAGCACCTTCTTATTGACACTCAGTGGAAGTGTAAACATTTAATTTATCATTTTAATACAGATTTTTTTCTTATAAAACGGATACTACATACAAAATATGATTTGATGATGATGTGTTTTGTCAGTTACTGGACTTTTATGTTTCTTTCATTTTAGCTGAATAAATATTTCCCTTAATGTGCACTCTATAAGACTATCTCTATGCACAGGTGTAATTTGAGCATTTGTTAAAGACTTACCATCAAGCGCAGAAGGTCCTGGATTCTTATTTTCTTCAGCGAGCATGACCTCCTCTACAAAAGAGAAAAAAAACTATTGAGATTATACGTGTTTCATTTAAGTGACAAACCCCCCACACAATAGCCTTAAAGTCAAGGTAGGAAAGATTAGTCCTAATACTTTAAGTCTAATATTGATTTTCTTTTTCTTATCAGTGTCTAAATGTGCTTGTTGATGTAGAGTGAAGCCACCTGCTCTGTCAATCCACGCTCTGTATCCATTGAGCTCCCTCTCAATCTGCTGCTGACGCCTCAGCTTCATGAAGGCGCGCCGGTTCTCCACCCTCTCCCTTTCCTTGGCAAACTCCCTGAAGAGACAAATCAAGTCAAAACATATCTGAATTCATCCTCAAATAGTGTGTATAATTATATGGCCAGTGAAAATCTGATAATTAGAGTGATTACTCAATAATTAGATCATATTTTTTGTTTGCACTTGCACAAAAGGAATCAAAAAACCTGGTGACATCGTGTCAGAGTAACTGTAGTATTTGAAAGACAGTAAAGTTGGTAGAGTCTTTGTAGACTGACCTGAAGTGTGAGGTGTGATTCCAGCCCCAAAAAACAATGCCACTATTGTGTCCTTGGGCAAGACACTTAAACCACCTCACCCCTTCTGTCTGTGTGCACTGTTGTATGAATGTGTGTGTGAATGTGAATGGGTGAGTTTTCTCTTGATGTAAAATGCCTTGCGTGTTCTGAAGGAAGAAAAGCTCTACATAAAAAATGGATTTGTTTTTCTTTTTAAGTGAAACATAATAAGGGTTGGCGTGACCTCGTATCCGAGATCCAAGTCCAGGTCGAATGAATAATCGAATGCAACATATGAATCATATGTATGCTCAATTTGGTGATGTCCTTTGTGACTTTGTGGACTGGGAAACTGGGCAGCCAGTCAGGACTTATCTATTTTCATTCATTTGGATTATTTTCTTCCTAACATGGCAAACAAATATATATTCATTAATTATTAATAATGTAACTGTTTCCATGTCATTTCGTGCATGTGAACATAGCTGTTATTTTATGTGTAAGACTAACAATGATTCACTCACTCTGGTGCTGTGATAATGACTTCCCAAGTGTTCCCCAATTAACCTTTTTGTATAACTAATTAATTACACAATTATGACTTACAGACAGTGGAAACCACTTTACACTGTGTTATTATGACTGAAGCCTGAGTCACACTAAAACATATTTAAAATATTGATATCCTTTTCTTTAGTGAGTGGTTGGTGTGCCTTTGTGCGTCACTGTATGTGTTTGCAATCAATAAATCCAAAGCAGCTACTGGCCCATTTCCCTACGAATGATATTTTTATTCAGGATGTGTGGAAAGTTAGAATATAAATAGAATATCTAAATATATATGTGTGCTGCCAAAATGCAATTCTCAAGTGTCGAGCTATAAGGAAACCTTGGTTTATTTAATTCATTATTTAGTATATGCCTCACAGCAAGAAGGTTACGGGTTCGATCCCCGGGTCGCCTGGGCCTTTCTGTGTGGAGTTTGCATGTTTCCCCCCCGTGTCTGGACGGGTTTCCTCCGGTACTCCGGTTTCCCCCATCAACCAAAAACATGCAACACCCTATGAACAGTCCCTCCCTCCTGTGGGCTCTCCACCTGCAGAGGGGTTCATAGGGTCTGGGTCTAGTGCACAGAGTAATGGGCAGCGTGCTGCCCCCGTGACCCAGCCGGATTAAGCGGAGAAAATGGATGGATGGATATTTTATTCAGTTTTTTTTAGCCCACAAATAAGTGAACCTACCCAGAGAGGACTCCCAATACCAGGTTAAGTACAAAGAAAGAACCAATGATGATCAGTGGGATGAAGTACAGCCAGTTCCCGCTTGGGCCCAAAGCATCATCAGTCTGAAAAGTAAAAAAACCAAACAATAGTAAGTACCGTAATTTTGCAAGCAGCTTTCAAGGTCAAAATATGTTTCTGTTTTATTGTCTGATAATAAGATATGTGTTTTTCATTTCTGAAAAGCACTTAAAAACTCACTGCTGCCAATAATAAGGATGTCTGAAATATAAAATGAAGAATAACTTTGTACCACTGCAGACGTTTAAAATGACTTAGTTCTGTTGTTTGTAACACAGCAGAAATCAGGTACATGGCCTTTAAGTCTTCAATAAGAAAGCCTCTGTGGGAGTTTAGAGTGAAGCACTGGGAAATTGTTATGTTTTAAATGTGCACTGTGTAACTTTTCTTTTCTCCATGGAGATGGAATTGCTTTGCCTTGAATGTTCTACAGTATGGAAATAAACTTGGTCATCACAGCAGAGACAAGTTACTGGTCAGCTCTGTGGAGAAGCAAGCTATAACAGAAATAACATCTCAATGGAGACAAGCAAGAAGCCGACCCTCCACCTTAAAAGTTACATGGTGCACATTTAAGTGTTGTCCATGATAAAAGCAATATCAAAATAGTCATACGTTATATAGCACGGCGGTCCAGCCCTCCATGGTGATGCACTGGAAGACTGTCAGCACGGCGAACAGGATGTTGTCAAACTGAGTGATTCCATCATTGGGACCGATCCAGTCTTCGCTGCACTTGTATTTGTCGGGACATTGACGAAATCCACACGGGAAGTCAAACTCTGATGAGTCAACTGTCTCATTCTCTGCACAAATTGAGAAGAGATGCTGAATTAAACTTGACAATCTGATTTTAATGGCTAAATGCACCTGCTCTGTTTGAGTGTGATGGGAATAGCTCGGAGGTTAATGACAGCTATGAATGTACAATGAGGCGTCGAGGCACATTGTTGTTTTTAATTATACAGGACGGTGCTGGTTTGATGGAATCTCCAGGTGCAGTTGGGTGAATCAAAGCAGGTGACTATGTGTTCAATTGTACTGCTATCTATAAAGCTGTGTAAATATAAATAGCTTGTCATTTATTTTTTGTTCCCCATTGTTTTAAGTTGTCTTTTTTATCAAATCCTGCATGGGCAAAGAGATAAGGTGAATGGACACAACCATACAAAAAACAATCTATCAAAAAAGTCTTAAAATGTCTATATCAAGTAGTACTACATTTTTAAACAAAATGTTTACAGTTTAAGGGCGACACATCATAACCTATTCTGATACCAGTCTGATTTTTTTGTAATTTTCAACACAAAGTAATAGTTCAAGTAATGTGTAAGTGATAATAGTTCTAGTAATATGTAATTCTTATAATATGTAATTGTGTATGTAAAATTATACATACTGAAACTAGTTTTAGTATCCAATACTATCTGGGTATCAATTCTAATACCAGAGAATGCTACTTTTATGCATTGGCAGTACAATTACTATAAACAAAAAATAAATTGGTTTTAGGACTTTATGTAGTCTTATTATATCATCTTTATATTATGAACATGCGAAGTAGAATTATAAAAACATGTATAGTTCTCATACTTAATTTTACTTGAAATTCCTGTGCACATCTGGTCATTTTAAGAGACAATAAAAAGAAAATTACAAAATAAATTATATAATCTGTATAACTGGATCACTGCCATAGTTTTGAAAGATGCAATAAAGTAATTCGGTTAAGAGAGTGTCTTAAGTACCTTGCACACAAATGGAATGTAGTTTTCCACTGTAAAACTCCAGCCCGATGATCGCAAACATTAAAATGGCGAAAAACAGCAACAGTCCGATCTGCAGCAGCGGAATCATGGCCTTCATTATAGACTTCAGGACAATCTGTAAACCTATAAAAACGGCACACTGTACATGAATAAACAGTTAAACAACCTCCAGTCCAGATAAATACTACAGAGAACACATATTTACTGGGGATGCCTGAAACCAGCTTGAGAGGCCGGAGGACACGCACGGCCCTCAGTGTCCGAAGGTCTACGGAAATGTTCATGTAAGCTCCGGTGGCAGCAAGGATCCTACAGAAAAATAAAGTCAATATAAAAATAACTCGAAGTGTATATAGACATACAAACATGGCTATATTTAGGATTTTACTGAAAATCATGACTAGCTTTTTCTTTTTTTAATTTTCTTTTTTTTTTTTCAAATTGGGACATAGGCAACAGATATGGCATACGTAAAGGTAACTCTATAATTGTAAACTATAGAAACCATAAGAAAAAAACCTGTCTAAATTGTAACATAATTATAATAAACAAAAGAAAACACCTTTATTTTGTTAAATAAATATTTAAACTGAAATAATGTGTTCATTGTGCATAAATTGTTCCAGCATGTTGTAATTTTCTGTGTTATGTGACATAGGTAGAGATACTTGTAGTCTATTTTTGTACCAAACTCTTTTTTAATGTAAAACTATTATAAATATTTACTAGTGATAGACCGATATATTGATTTGTCGATACATTGCACCGTATTTGGACTTTTTAACACATCTACTGTAATCTAAAATCTTCAACACAGGCTGATATTTTGTTTTGGTCAATCTGCTGCTTAAAAATACATAAGTTAGAAAGTCAGAAAAATGTATATTAACAATAATATAATGAGAGAGATTTGTGGCAAAAGGGGCCTTGGGGGAGTTTGTAAATAAAATCCAAAAATAATCCAAATAGGCACTACATATGGGCCATGGGTTGAGATGTTTTGTTATTTTAGGGTATACATACTAATCAGGAAGAGAGGGATGTCGTTGGGAGTTTGGGCTGTGTGGGAGGACGGCTGTGACAACTGCTATTTAGATGCACCAGAGTCTCCATCAAAGGCAGCAGCAGCAGCAACTCTGCCTTAGGCCTGTGAGACCAGGAAAACTCCAGTGCCCAGTGGTGCTCTAACCTCAACCAAATTTAAACTTGATTCAGATATTTAGAAAAAAACCTGACAGATCTCGATTAGAGCTGGGAGATATACCGGAAAATTTTTCAGAGGCATGCAAAATGAGAATAGTCACAATAATGATTACAAATTAATTAAAGATAAATGTCTCTCGTAATCTTCCTGACAAAGCTATAAAGTAACAGGTCCTTTTTTGGTTAATTTTAAACTTGTTGTGTAACACTTAAAACATTTACAGACTTTGTTTTAGCACATTTTTGATGATTTGGTAAAATATCATCTGAATATTATCATATTGTCACT